>JANHGB010003484.1:0-10716 GCA_026283785.1 Coracopsis vasa | reverse complement strand
GTTGGAACTGGATGAGCTTTAAGATCCTTTCCAACACAAACCAGTCTGGGATTCTATGAAATTCAAGTTGGCTCTGGGCTGCTCTTCATCCCCAGCCATCCCAGAGCTGCCACTATGACCTTGCCAGGGCTCTGTGGGGCATGGTGACAGCCCAAACATTTCTCTCCCTGCCCCTCCTGGGAAGGATAAGCAGCTCCCACTGTGTTGAGCAGTGGTTTCCCATTCCTCTCAATAGGGAACCCTGGGGGTCAGGGAGAGGTGGAAAGTCCCTGGGAAGGTATAAATGGAACAAAGCACAAAGCTGTGAGAGCATGAACAGGTTTCCTGTGGGATTTCATGGTACCTGCCCTATGACTGGGAGCACAACCAGGGCCCACGGGGGTGCAGGGCTGGTTGAGGCAGCCAAAGCTCTCCATTGGCATCTGATGACAGGGAGGGGGCCAAGGATACCCCCTTCTTAGGGCACTCTGGGGTGCCTGTTTACAGGGACGGGTGGTTTTGCCGAGTCACGGGTCAGGGCTGGCAAGCACCCAGTGCTGGATGGAGGCTTGAGGCCATGCACCCTCAAAGAAACAGTGAGAGGAAGAAAGTGTAACCCCTGGCAGGGAGCTGGGAGCATCTTCTCCAGCCTGTGGGGCTCCTCAAACACCCTGTCTTGTTGAAAAGGAGTTAAATAGGGAGAAAGCAATGTCTGCTTTGCAAGCATGGAGCCCTTGTTGGTGGAGCCGCTCCTACCAGGAAGGAGGGCACAGGGATGGGGTCAAGAAGCTCCCAGAGGCATAGTGGGGTTGCAAAGCTCCTGCTTTGGTGCTGTATGGTTTTAGGAAGCCCAAACCTGGCCACAGGGGCACATGAAGGCTGCTGCCAGCATGTAGTGAGTCTTTGAGCCTGTGATTGCTTCCGGGTGGGAGAGTAGGAGATTGGGACCAGGTGAGGATGCTGGAAGTGGAGGATCTGCATCTCTCAGTGCTGAGCTACCACCAAATACATCTCTTTTACTCCCTGTCTCTCCTCTCCCTGGAAGCATGGATGTGGGGATTTCTCTTACAGGATCCAGGGTAAGGGAGCACCAGCACTGGCATTGCCAGCTCCCAAAGGACCAGCCATGCAGGGAAGCCCACCGCAGCTCCACAACTTCTTGACCTGCACCAGCATGTGCTGTGGTGGGAAATTCCCTCTGTCAGAGGCAGCCCCTCTCTCCTTTACCAGCTCTGCCTCCTCCTGGGGCTCCGAGTTATCTCTGGCACTGGTGTCCGGGGTGCCTTGGTCACCCCACCCAGCCTGGAGCACCAGAGATGCATTCGGAGCCGGGGCTGCCCTCTCCTGATTACACACAGGGGTGATGCAGCTTTTATCATGGGCAAAGCGCTGCGGGCTCCCAAGAGCCCCGTGCTCAGAGCCCGGCTGTGCTATCTCCCCTCTTCATGTGAGCCATGCGAGCTGCAGCCTGCCTATCTGATAGGCACCATGAGCAAGACACAGTCCCTGGCCTCTGCACAGGGGAAAGGGCCATTGCTGCTGCCTGTGGAACCGGTTCTTCCAGGGAAGGATGGGTCCTGATTGCTCTCACACTGGTGTTGTGATCCCCTGAACACCGGTAGCTGTTCCTGGGACAGGTCCAGCCTTGGAGCCTGATGTCCTGTCTTTGGACGTGGGATGAAGGGGCAGGCTTGCCCTCCAGCAGCCATCAGACCTTCAAGATGGGATGAAAAGGGTTATGCAGTGTGTTAGAAAATGTTTAAATGTGAGCATCTGACCTTGCTGCAATTTCCCTTGGGGTTTTCCTTGTGTTTGGGCTATCACAGAACCAAGTAGGTCACTAGAGGGGTTGCATGGAGAACAGCTTCACTAGGCAAAGCATCCAAAACAGCAGCACCCGAGGAAGCTCCACAGGAGCATCTTCCACTGCCTTCTGAAATGATAGTGCCATCCCAAAGAGCAGCTGAGGTCCCTGCATCAATCACTGGGTCTCCTGCTTGAAAAGGGGACAACATGGAAGTGTTTGGGAGCATAGGGAGGGACAGACAGGCTGGAGTGCCCTGGGAGGAGGTATCAGTCTGAAGATCAAGCAGACGATGTGCCCGGGTGCCTGCAGCTATTGTGAGCACCAGTGGCTCAATGCTCCAGCCTCTGCCAGCGTTATCAGCCATCATAACACTCTGTCTCCAGGTGCAGAAAGACAGGAGGTGCCTTGATGGGGATCACTAAGGTAAGTTATGACATTAACAGTAATCATCGGTCAGATGTGTGACTGATGCTGCCTTGAGTTTTCCCCTCTCTGATGGCCTCATACCATCAGGAAAGGGAGAAAGTCAAAGCAGCCTCTGACATGGCTTTTGTCCTTCTCTGGTGCTGTTCTGGGCAGGTTTTGTGCCCCACCAGCATTCATAACCCCTGGCTGCTCTGCAGGCTCCAGCTGCTGTCCCACTCCATGCTCCAGGCCACCACTATGGGCTCCTCCCTGCCCAGATAAACCGCAGGGATGTTTTGGTTTGGCGCGAGCTTTGGGTTTACATCCTTAGCAGAGGAATTACAAACAATAAGATAAGGCTGTAGAGTGGAAGCGAGCTCAGAAAACCCTACTCCGAGTGTAAAGAGGCATCTCCTGCCTGGCAGACTTGGGTTAGGACTTAGACTGCTGCTGAGGGTTCCTGGAGAGCTGGAGAGCCCTCAGTGCTGCCTTGGGGTGGTCCTGTGCTCACCTTGCACTGCCTCTACTGAAACAGAGACAAGATTTGCTTAGAAGCAACCCACAGGGGTGGAGAGGGGCACTGTGTGCATCTCCCCCTGTCTTTTCTTTCTGAGGATGGAGAGGAACTGAAAGGTGTTTCTCTCTGAAGAGGGTGAACTCCTGCCTGGCTCCTGTTGCTTCCACTCTGAAGTCCTGGCCCTGCCTGCTGTTAGATGAAAATGTGCTCAAGAACAAGTGGGGTTTGCTGACAAGCATGAGAATTGAACAGACTGAAGCACAGGTGAGAAATCCTGGCTCTGGCTGCAGGCAGCTTCACGTCGCATTTAGGTTGGTTGTGATTGAACTTCAAAGTCTAACAACCAGCCCGGCAGGAGGTCAGATTCCCTTTATGGGAGCACCTCTTCTATCACCATGAAATCAGGCAGCTAAGATATAACAAAATCCACTTGTAAATTCTGCATTTCTGGCCCGAGATCCCCTTCACCCAGTGTGGTTGGAGCTGGTCAGTAGCTGTCACTGTGCAACAACCATCTATAACATCATCAGGACTTCTTCATTTGCTTGATATAATTGATATTGCTTGATATAATTGTACAAACGAATGCAGTGAAGCAGAGCACAGCCCCTGCATCCCCAGGTTTGCAATTAAACTTCCCATCCCACAGTAACTTCCACTGACAGCATTGGGAGACAGAGGATGTTTTGGGTCCCTGGGCTGGGTCTCTTTTTTTCTTGTTGCTTGCTTGGTGTCAAGAGCCACATTGGGAAGTATAAGGGCAGGAGAGGCAAGGGCAAGTATAAAGTCATAAAATACAGTATCTCACAGCCTGAAGTCCTGGTCCACTGGCTCTCCGTGGGCAACGGATTCAGGATCCTCCTGATGCTTTTTATATGAGCATCTCCATGAGCATCCTGTAGTCTTGCTTGCCCCCTGGAGCTGAAAAAGCAGACCTGCTGTATTCTGGGGTTAATTAGAGATACTCTGGTTGATGTCTTTACAGCTGCTAATCTCAATGACCCTTTCCTACAGCAACAGCTTCAGGGTGACTTTTTAAAACCACTGATGGAGCAGTTCCTCTCCATTCCTCCCATCTCCAGAACCAAGTGAGATTCTCCTGAGGGCCGCTACGGAGCCAGGGAGCTCCCTACAACCTTCCAGGTACTACAGCATTATCTGACATCCCTTGTCTAGGTCTCTGCAAGGAGGGAAGCAGGGGGGAGAGGGGTTTATCCTTACCCAGACCAATGTCTCTTTGCTGTCCTCAGTCCCATCACTGCTCAGCCAAAGGGAGGGCTGACACAGACATGGCATATCTGCCCCTCCACAGCCCATTCCCATCCCTGATGACCTCCATGGGGACAAAGCATGAACATGAGCCCTTTTAGCTGCCGTGTTTGTATACACAGGCCTGTTGCTGACACAGATCCTTTAATCCCCCTTGCCTGTGTCCCACGGACCGTGCTTGTACAACAGTGGCCACAGCTGGATGCTGGCACTGCACTTTACTGAAGCCCTTTTACCTCTGACTCGCTGATCAGCTGCTGACAGGGTGTTATCAGGAGGCTGTGGTGAGCTCAGTGGCAGTGCCAGCACCCTGGCTAAGGGGACTGTCCCCAGATTGACTTGGTGTCAGGGGATGGGGAGGACCAGTGTGTGCCGCTCTATTCTTTAGCATCATCGCTATTCTTTAGCATCATCCCACCCACATTGTGGGCTTTCAGCTTGGACGTGGAGGTGGCTCAGCACATGATTTAGCACAGTGATATTTCCTTTGCACCAGCAAAATATTTGGGAAAGCAAACACAAAGCTGGTGAAGCTGGGTGGGAGTTACAGCCAGAGAGCCCAGCTCACTGCAGGCATGAGTGGAGTGGAGGGATGCTCAGAGCAGGCTGAAGCACGATCCCCCCTGTACCTTGGGTGCACAGACCCTCCACTGCTGGTGATGGAGACCTGGACTCCATGTGGGAGAGCTGTCCCCACCATTCAGGACTGGCTTTTGATGGGGGTCTTGCCTGATTCCTCCTCCTCTGGTACCACTGTGATGCCCAGGTTGCTTGTGCCTGGCACTGGAGTACATGTGGCTGCAAAAGTGAGCAGAAGGCATCATGATAAGATGCCTCGTACCCTTGGAAATCAGAAGGTAAAAGTCTGAACCCTTGCACACAAAATAACAAGCAGCTTTTAACTTTTCTTCTCACTGTTCCTCAATCCCCTAGCAATCTGAGGGGGAGAACAGCACCCATCACATCCATACGTATTGGAGCAGCGCTGCCTGCTGAACACCCGGCAGCAATGTAATTGTATTGCTGGCCAGGCTAGGATTTGAATGGCAAAGCCCAGGGCTTTGCTTTGACTGCAGATGGGTAAAACAATATTTAAATAACTGCCAGGCACTGGAAGGAGCAGGAGTCCCATGGGAAAGGAGAGAACTTGCTGCCATGTGTGCCTGATGGTTTTATTGTGAATGTACAACCTGCAAAGGGAGCAAAGGACGCTGCTGAGAGCTGCCTCTGATTTAGTATTTCATAACTTTGGTGGTTGACTCCAAGCCTTTTGGCTGTTAATTATCCTTAGGTGCTTAGAGGAAAATATCCCAGCAATTCCACCCATAAATCTTATTGATTCTCACCTTGAGGCTTTGGGAGCTTTTAGGGCACCTGCACAAGCTGCCACCGCTTGAATTGATTGAGCTCCATGGAGCAGCCACTTGCGCCTCTTGCACATTAGGCATGAAGCAGAAAGATGTATGTCCCAGGCCAGCTCTGGCACAAGGTGTTAATGGCAGAGAAACACAGGCTCTTGGTACTCACAGCATATTGCCAGCATGGTTTGCTTCTCCATGGCAATGGCACATCCCTGGCTGGGCTGAACAAGAGGCCTCCATGGTTGTTGTGGGCAGCAGGACCTGGGAGGGATGCAGGACATCTCATCTGAAGCACAGAATGCTTAAGGCATTTTGAAGAAGGATGCTAGAGCATTTATTCCTCATTTCTCTTTGTAGAAGCCACTGAAAGGAGCAGGAGTATATCTGGAATATTTTTGCTGAGATTTCTGGTGGCAGAGGGGTGGCATGGAGGGAAATATCCCTCAGAGAAAGTATCAGCCTCAGAGGTCAACTATGCCATGTTTTCACAAGCACCTGGAAACTCAGATGATTTAGGGGACATGTTAAGCAACCTTGGACTAATATATCTACAGCAAAACAGACAAGGTGGGAAATTCTGATCTGGAGGAGGTATTGCTTTCTACAGCCAATGTCATCAATAACTAGGAAATAGGGGTGGTTTTAGGATATTTCTCATGCAGACAAGGTTATTTACTGGCTTTGGGAGAGTCCTACAAGAATGTGGCTTTTGGAGGAAAAACCTGTGACATTTTAGAGGGTTTTTTTTATAAGAGAAAGTAGTGATAGGGCAAGTGGGAATGGCTTCAAAGTGAAAGAGGGAAGATTTAGATTAGACATTAGGCAGAAGTTCTTCCCTGTGAGGGTGCTGAGGCGCTGGCACAGGGTGCCCAGAGGAGCTGTGGCTGCCTCATCCCTGGCAGTGTTCAAGGCCAGGTTGGACACGGGGGCTTGGAGCAAGCTGCTCTAGTGGAAGGTGTCCTTGCCCGTGGCAGGGGGTTGGAGCTGGATGAGCTTTTAAGGTCCCTTCAACACAAACCACTCTCTCTGAGGGAAGGCAGGACCCTGACACTGAGCTGTCTCAAGGCAGGGAGCTGCTGCCTCCAGCCAGCGATGCCCCAAGGGCCCATCCTGGTTTCCAGCCCAAGGAGACACGAGCAGCCCAGGGCAGCAACTGAGCTTTGCTGGGCACTGTGACCCCTTCCAGCCCCACCGCTCAGCACAGCCTTCCTTGCTACCTCAGCATTTTCCCAAGCACCACCCAGCACAGATAATGGATTTATGGGTCCCTGGTTACTTCCGTGAAATAGTCTGTTACTGGAAGATACTGAAGTTATTAGATTGTTTTATGGCTTCATGAGGGCAGGTTGCACTTGTGAACTCTGTGAGGCCAGTGCTGCCGGGGCAGTGCTGGGAGAAATCACGCCAGCAAAAGAACCTGCTGGAAACGGGATCCCAGCCTTGTGCAGGCCCCATCCTCCTCATGGCACCAGAAGTGTGTGCGGGATCAAGACCAGGTTGGATGGGGCTCGGGGCAAGCTGCTCTAGTGGAAGGTGTCCCTGCCTGTGGCAGGGGTTGGCACCAGAGGAGCTTTAAGGTGTGATTGCATGATCAGCACTGCACAGGGTGACCCAGGGTGAAAGCCCCTTCCCAGGGCACCAGCAGCACTGGAGCTGCAGTCCCATAGCTCAGCCCCAGCCACAGCAAACACCGCAGCTCCTGCAACAAGAGAGCATCTGGGCTGCAGGAAATGTTGTTCCTTCAAGATGTGGCTTTAGCCCAACTTGGACCACAACCAGCAGGGCAGAAATCCCAAACAGGCTTTGTTTTCCAAACCGAAACAGCCCTTCCCGAGGAACCGTGTCCCCTGAGGGACCCTGCAGCTGCTCAGCGAAACGCATTCTCCACAGGGTACGAAGCACAACCAGGGGCTGGGCAACAGCCTCCTGAGCCTCCCCCTGTGACAGGGATCCCAGCAGTTCCGAGGCTGCTGCTCCCAAAGCTGACACAGCCCCTGGGCCCATCCAGCTGCAGGAGCTGGACCCGAAACCCACAGCAGCTCTCGCTGCAGGACCCTGTGCCTCGGGCACAGCGTGAGGTGCATCTGAAGGCAGTAATGGAAAACCCCATGGTGTGTTCCCTATGCTGCAACCAAGCTGTCGGGAGCATGGGCACTCAATGTGAATACAGGAGACATAAACACCAAATAATACAGGCCAAATATAGAAAGAGAGACGAGATGACCAAGTGATAGTAGCCAAGGACTAAAGTCAAAGCTGAGAAGCAGCGGAAGCACAGGATGGGAAGCAAACAAGCCTGACTAGTAGCAAGAACCTCAGGGCCACTGAGCCCAGCATCTCGCCTATCAGAAACCTCCTGTCTCCTTGGACCCCTTTGCTGGCTCGAGGGTTCAGAGGAAGGGCAATTCCCGCTGGGAAAACAGGCAGGGAACACAGGAATGACCTCTGCTGTGGGCTGAGTGTAAAGCTGCTGGGTCTCGGTCACGCCACAAAGCGAGTAACCAAAGCGCATCCTCCTCAGCTGTGGCCAGAGGTGACCCGGTGGCTGCTGGTGCTTTTCCACAGGTACTCTCCTTCCTCCCCACTTCCTCCTTCCTCTCCTGTCTCCTCGGATAAGGAGAGAGCCCTGTTGCTGATGGGATAATCAGTGCTGCAGCACTGCGGGAGTTTACAGCAGGCACATTGCGAAACCCAAGTCTCCCTTCTCCAGCGCTGGCATGCTCGCTGCCCGGATCCCTGCCAGCAGGATTTGCTGATCCACTCCTCTGCCAGAGTTCAGGAGTTGGAATTGCCAGAGAGGGAACATTTTACAGCCTTGATTTTTTTTCCACTCCTCCCTTTTGCTGGCACGTTTTGTCTCCGGCAAAGCAAGAAAACCTTTACCAGCAGCCACACAAGTCCAGCACACATCAGCTAAGTCTCTCCTGTCCCTAAGCACAGTCCTGGCTATCTTCAGCTCCATCTCTGAGATGATCAAAGAGAAGAGGTTCCCGCCCAGAAACCGTCCAGCTGAAGAGGAACCATTACAGGCTCAACCCAAGGTTTACCCAGCACTTTGCATTCCAAACACTCCCATTGTTCCTTCCCTTTTTTCCTGCAGCTCTAGTAAAATGTTAACAAGACTTCCAATGGTCCCACAGCCCAGGCAGAAGAGGCAGGACACCCCTGCACTGCTCCAGAGCCTGCCCAGCCCCACCAGCAGCCTGTGCAGACCGAGTGAGGCCTCAGCACAGATCCTGTCACTGACTGCAGTGACCCAGTATCGGCAGCACCCATGCAACAGGGCAAGCACTCAGAGATGAAACCAGTGTCCCATGGACTCAGAACAGAGCCCAGCAACTCCGATCTCTCATCAGGAGGACACAATGTGAGCCCAGGCTGACAACTCCCCCACCTGGACCTCAGTATCTCCCCAGAAGGTGATCCTGAACATACCAACAGCCTCTCCCAAAGGCTCCAGAGGCCCAGGCTGGCTCCTGCCACTGGAGCTGCAGGGATGGCAGGGCTCTGCAGCAGCCAGGCACTGGCCCACAGCAGCACATGGAGCCTACAACCCACCTTATCCATGTGGAAGATGAGGTCCAGCTCACAGACGTTCTCAAAGCACTTGTCCAGCGTCTCCACAAAGACCTGAGGATGTAGAAAGGGAAGTGAGCACATGAGAGCACCACAGGATGCCGCCTGCCCCAGCCCCAGTGCCCACAGGTGAATAAACCACAGCCTTAACCTACACTTGCCGTGTCCCAGGTGTCACCCTGAGCAGGGACTAAACCTGCAGGAGCCCAGCTCCTGCGATGGCCTCGCAGTGTCTGAACACTGCTTTCAAAAGCACTTGGAGCTCTGGGCCCCTCACTACAAGAGAGACCTTGAGGGGCTGGAGCGGGGCCAGAGAAGGGCAGTGGAGCTGGTGCAGGGCCTGGAGCACAAGGGTGATGGGGAAGAGCTGAGGGACCTGAGGGGTTCAGATGGAGAAGAGAAGGCTCAGGGGGGACCTGATCGCTCCCTACAACTGTCTGAGAGGAGGATGGAGCCAGGAGGGGGCTGGGCTCTGCTCCCAAGGAACAAGGGATGGAATAATAACAAACAGCCTCAAGCTGCACCAGGGCAGGTTTAGATGGAGCTGAGGAACACTGTTCACTGAAAGGGTTGCCAAGGAACAAGAACCTGTCATTGGAACAAGCTGCCCAGGACAGTGGTGGAATTACCATCCCTGGAGGGATTTAAAAGACATGCAGATATGGTACTTGGGGACATGGTTGTGGTGGGCTTGGCAGTGCCAGGCTGGCACTGTTTTGTTTGTCAATGACACCAAACTGAGTGGGTAAATGGACACTTAGGAAGTGAGATCTGCCATGCAGAAAGAACTGGATGGCCTAAAGAGAACCTTACAAAGTTCAACAAGGACAAGTGTCAGGTTTTATGCCTGGGAAAACCCAATCCCAGAGTGCAGCATAGGCTGGGATCTGCCCAGCTGGGGAGCTCCATAGGAGTTACCAGTGTGAAGCTGTGGCAGAGACAGCCAATGGGGGGGCAGGGAGGAACAACATCACCAAGGGCACCACCAGCAGAGATAAAGATGTCATTATCCCACTCTGCTCAGCACTGGTCAGGCCACCCCTGGAGCACGGGTTCAGTTTTGGTCCCTGCTATATAAAAAAAAGGTGTGGACAGGCTGGAGAGGGTCCAGGGAAGGGCTACAGAGATGGTCCAAGGGCTGGGAAGTGTGGGAGGAAAGACTGAGAGAGCTGGGACTGTTCAGCCTGGAGAAGAGAAAGCTCAGGGAGACCTTATCCCTATATTCCAGTGTTTAAAGGGTGGCTACAAAGAAGACAGAGACTCCCTTTGTACAAGGAGTCACATGGAAAAGACAAGTGGTGATGGGCACAAGTCACCACAGAGGAGATTCTGACTGGACACAATGGGAAAACTTTTCCACTGAGAACAACCAGCCACTGGAATAATCTCCCAAGGGAAGAGGTGACTCCCCAGCACTGGACATTGTTAAGGCTCAGCTGGACAGGGTGCTGGGACACCCAGTCTGGGTCATGCTGTACCTGGAAAGGTTGGACCAGATAGTCCTTGAAGTCCCTTCAACCTGGGATCCTGGGATTACCCGTTGGACTCAATGACCTAAAGGGTCTTTTCCATAGTTAACAGTTCTATGCCTCTATTTCTTAAGGAAATTCATTGCACTTCACTTCTCCCGCTGCTCCATGTGGGGGCGCTCTGCTGCTCGGCAGCTCCTCACCCGCTTCCAGAGCGCACAGGCACAAGTGACAGCACACCCCACGGCTATGAGGGACATAATCACTGCGTTTGAACCTCATTGTGTTTTAGTAATAGGAATGAACAGATGAAAACTGCAAGTTGTTTTTTGT
>JANHGB010003481.1:0-35031 GCA_026283785.1 Coracopsis vasa | reverse complement strand
CTTATATCCAATCTAAACTTCCCCTGTTTGAGTTTTAACCTGTTACCCCTTGTCCTATCACTACAGTCCCTAATGAATAGTCCATCCGCAGCATCCTTGTAGGCCCCTCTTCAGATACTGGAAGGCTGTTATGAGGTCTCTACGCAGCCTTCTCTTCTCCAGGCTGGACAGTCCCCAGAGAGAGGCAGTTCTATATACATTGTGGAAACATTCAATTAAGTTACTCCATCACCTTCCCAGGTATCAAAATTAGGCTGGAAGGGTTATTGACGCCTACAGAAAGACAACATCAGACAGTTTTAATAGCAAAGATAGAAGATTGATTTAATTGGCATTTAACTGACTCTCAAATGTCACGTATCCATGTCTGAAAGGCCTAACATTGCCATCAAATTGGATTATAAAAAGAAGAGAATGTAATCAACAAGAAACGAATTTTAAAGGATTTATTAATAGCTTAGATGAAAATCAAATTTGAACATTTATACTGTAATTATATTCTGTCCTCACCTTCTAGCCACTATCAGCAGAAAGCTGACTTTGGAAAATGATTCTCCCACCAGAACTAATTATCCTTAATCAATACCAGCTCCTTGCTTTTGTCAAATTGCTTCCCAAATGTATAACAATCAAAAATGTGCTCTGTAATTTGCTGCTCTTTCAAAAAAATGGAAGTCATATTGCACATTTTAATTGAAAAAAAAAGAAGTCTTGCTATATGCATGTGTGGTTGGAGATGAACATAAATTGTCAATAATAAAAGCCAACAAAGGCGTTTTGAAAAACAAAAATCTGTATCACAAATTTTTGCTAAACTATAAGAGGTTTTTCATGCTCTTTTTTCTCAGAAGATCATCAGCTGGGAGCATTTATCCTAACTCCACTGAAGCAATTTGCTACATTAAGGGACCTCAAAATGGATAAGGAAAAAGAAAAAGATGATTGTAAAAAAGTGGAGAGCGGACAATGTATTATCATACTGTAAAAACTTCAGTAATGGTGGCTGAACACTGTTGTCATATTTAGCCCATGCTTTTGGTTGTCAAAGTATTCTCAGATGTACTTTAATAATGTGCAGTGAAATTTGTCTTTCTAGCTTTTTGTAAATCAGTTTGGTTATACTGAAAGAGCCAAATTGCTCAAAATAGATCTGGTAAAAAAACAAAACAAAGGTTAAAGAGTACTAATTGGCTGACTGGAATGGCTGACACTACAGTCTTATCAAAAAGATTAGGTTTTGTCTACAATAGGGATATTGGGCACTGTGTGAGCACCTGTCCAACTTCCTAATGAAGTAAACTGCAATCTGTAAAAGAAGTGATTCACTACAATTTATTGTGAGCCCTGCATTTCAAATTTGCAGTTCTATCAGTGGTTAGAAATTCTAGAATAGAGCTTTTCTGCACATAAAATTTGGAGTTGGAGAGAAAATAAACCTGTAAATCTAAACACCATCTTGGGCACTCCCAGTAAATGAGATTACAGCATAGTAATAAGCAGGGTTAAAAAAGTAGTTGTGGAACTGATTAATGAAATTATGTGTTGTTCACATAAAGATAAGGACAAGAAAGACACAGAAGCACAAAACCTGAGGTTGTTCATTTGATTTCATCAGGATTTCTAAAAGTCACTATGAAACAAGAACCATGCTTTGTGAGACCTTTGGGCAGAGAATAAAAAAAAACACTTTGAGCCATAAATTACTGGCAGTTAAAGGACTGTTTGGGGAGATGTCATCATATGTTTGCCTTGTTTTTATACTCTTTCCTAGATATCTGCTTTTGATCACTGTCATTAGGAGAACACAAATACCAGATGGATCTTTGGGCTGTTCTTATGTTCCCATCTTATATTTGAAGACTGCATGAAGAAAGCAAAGCAAAATAAATCATTTGCCAAATGTTAGACAGCTAATAAGCACAATAAGAGTACGTTTCTGTTGGTCAACTGGATAGCATTCAAAAACAGAGTCCGCCTGACTGCTTTATCTAAACAGACTTAAAAATGACCAAGCCATCTGCTTGAGGGCAACGTTCTCATGTTCTTAGAATATACAGGTAACATGCCAGTAAAACTTTGTTTACTAGTACTTCAACAAAGGACAAGAGAAACCCCCCTTAGCACATAACTTCATTTTGTATTAAGTTCTTGAATCTCTTCTGTATTTCAGCATGACTTGTTGCAAACAACAAATAAAATTATTATCAGATACCTTGCTCTCAGGGCATTTTTTTCACCTTTGATTATTGAATATTACAGATTTATTTTTCCATCAAACATTGAGATTGCCCAGTGTGAGCTGTATCATTACAAAGTGTGTGGTACAGTGACCCTCCCATAAGTTGAAAATACTTTTAACTTTAATTTTGTAAATAAAGACTAATTCTCTTTATTTTATAAATAAAGACCATTTATCAATAAGATGATCACCTTTTTTTAACAGCATTTTCAAAAAAGCAACTCAGAAGTAGGTAACCATAGATTATCGTATTAGAATGGGCATTGTTTAGAATTTTTGTTTTTAAGTTTCATTTTGTTTTTAAGAATTGGTTGCTATTTCTGCACCTGGGTATTAAAGGAAATTACAACACTTATGGAGAATGTACGGCTTTGCCCTTGAACTCAAATTCATGGGAATAAACTTTTACTCATACTGCGCATGTCAGAATGTCCCATACTATAATCACATATTAAATACTTTTTTATAGATAATGCTGAGTGTTAAGTGTAAAAAAAAAAATAAAAGAGTAAAAAAAAGTCAAAATAAGCTGTTTTAGATTTCAACCATCGGTACACTGGAGACAGTAGTCAAATAAAGCACTAACAGATGTCGGGTGAAAGTTTGCTTACATATTCTTCTTCTAACTACTAAAAAGCTTATAAAAAATTACTTTTAAGTCTAAGCAATTCAGACCTTTTCTGTCCCAAAAGTTCCGTGGTAATTAGAAAACAACTGAGGTCTCATGACAGTGCCAGTTCCAGTTCAGAAATTCAAAGCTGAACAACTGAGTGGAGAAAATGTCTTTTAAGAGGTATGGATTTGTCAAGAAAAAAGCTCCATCAGATCAATTTTATTTCCTTCCCTGACATGGCAATAAGACTTGTGGATAGAGAAGTAGCAAATGCCATTTTTTCATGCTAGTAAGACTTCTGACACATGACATTCTTTGTGCAAACAAGGAAGCATGGTCTAGCTGAAAATAAAGTATTGGGCTGTGAACTCATTGAAATCCGAATGCCCCTCACTGTTTTGCTATTAACAATAGCAAAAGGTTATCAAGCAGAATTAGACATTTGTTGGTTTCAATATTCTTATTAACAATAAGAATGAAGAAATGTGCTTTTTCAACTCACAAATTACATCACTTTGAAAGACATTCCTCAAATACAGGAGAGGGAATTTGGGACTCAAAATTATCTTGGAAAATTGATGGTATGTGACATGAAAGATGCATGATGTTCTTTAACAGAGGAAAGGGAAAGGTCCTGCTGCTCAGGGAAATTCATCTAGCAATCAATAACTTTGTAGATTGCAGCTATGCAGTAAAGACATCAGGGTGCACCACTGAATTGTAAGCTGAGAATGAGTCAAGAACACCTAGATGTTCTAAAAGAGAGTAATCTAGCCTAGTTAGTGACCACTGCATGTCCAAAATGGTCAAAAAACAAAGAAACAAACAATTGGAAGGGTTGCAAATAAACAAATGTGTCCTACACTTACCTGCTCTAAATTGGCTACTTGCCATACTCCACGCGGATGTACTGCAGAAGTGAGAAAAAAAGAATGATTGCTCATATATTAAATGTGCCCTACTTTGAGCCTTCTAGTCAAAAGAAATGAATGCTGAGAATGGACATGGTACAGATCTCTAAAGAGTTAAAAAGGTTGCTGCAGGAAAGAAGACCTATGATGACAGGATGTTTATTTTCTGCTATGGAAGTAAATGAAGTGGTCTTCACCCATAGGAATCTTTAAGAACAAACTAGACTGAGACACTGGCAAGAAGGTTATAATTTAAGTTATTGTGCCGTAGGACAGGGAAACAGACTTGCTGATCTCTCACAGATCAGTGATTCTGTAACTTTAAACTCTTTTACTTGTATTTGCTTTAATGAGTGAAAATTAGTGGGGTTTCAACTAGATCTAGTTTTTATTCTTCATTGTCTTCAGTACATTTCTAGCATTACCATCAGAAGCCATCTCAAATCAATTTTAACCATCTAAGATTGCGATGTTGAGGCCAGATTACTCATTTAGACTCTATTTAGCTGGTAGGGACTTCTGGAAAATTACTTAACCCACCTCTCATTGGCAGAGGAGTTGGGATGAGATTTTGGGTGGTGATATTTTCTTCTTTTCACTGGCTACAGGAGAAGCTGGGGCTAGTTTAAATCAGATGCTCAAATTCTTGTTACATACATCCTCATTCTTCTCCAGCAGTACTACTTACTTCTCACAATAGCCTTCCTCTTTTAAAAAAGTGAATATCTTATTTTTCAACTTCCTCCAAATGTTATATCTCCCCTTTCTTCACAGTCTTTTGAGTTGTATGGTCTACTGGTCATCAAATAACTTGCATTACTTTCTAAACATTTCTCTCTCACCCTGTCCAGTCATTACAAGTAGGCCACCAAGATGTAGAAAGAAAATACAAAAATTAATGTACTTTTTTATTGCTTCCAGAAGGATTTTGCATGAGTAATATTTCAACCTGCAATGCAATTAAAAATAGAATTTTCATGATTAATTATGTTTACATATACGTAACAGAAGTCTGCATGACTTTGAATTCTATCTGACACTGTTGGTTTTTCGTTCATTTTGGTTTTGTTATGTTGGTTTTCCCTGAACCCAGTATCTAATACAATCTATTACACATGCAAGGTCATTTTGGAAGGATTTTATAGAAATACCAGAGAATATGACAAAAATTGACCATTTTTTGATGTATTACACTTTCAGATGTTAATTATTCTTTCCAATGATTATGGAAAGTGATCCTAGAAATACTTAATTTAGCTATATAAATTAATTCTGTGTGTGCATTATTGTTTCAGTTAACTACATCTGGGGAAAGCAGGAAAAGACTCAGGTATTTGATAGAATAGTCTCTCTAGGGATTATTCAGTATTTGAAGTATCTGCAGAATTAGGTGAACTCATGGTTACCATGAGTTCTTGCATCTTTTATACTGATGGGCAAAACCCTGAAATCAGACAATAAAGACAGCTTTTTCTTTTTCCTTTCAGAGATCTTGTATGATTGTGGGTTATCTTACTTTCTAAATTTATCAAAACCAAGAGACAATTGTGATCCTCTTATTTATGCCATGCACTCTTCAAAGTCCATTCTATAAGAAAGAGAACTAACATCCAGATATCTTTCAGAAAATGACAGGTTGTCCTTTTTAAAGCAGAAGTGATAGAATTGCCAATAAACAGAACACTCATTTACAAATTCAGAGAACATATTAATGACAGGAAAACTATATTCAGCTGCGATAGAAATAACAGCTAAAACTTGAGTATTTGTCTGTCAGCTTTTTTGGATGCTTTATAGCCTTTTTATTTGGAAGCAATTAGGTATTGATAACATAATGTCATGAGAGAAGAGAGGACTAGAATACTGTTGCGCTATTTTTATTTTATAGCTAGATAGTTTAGAATAGCATGTTTCATTCATTCATTTAATTAGCACTAGATCACATTTCTTCATATGACAGGTGTTGTTTTGTAGTCCCAGTGATTCTGGCTGGCAAGCAGCAGTATTACTGGCTCCACTGCCAGCCCATGTAGGAGTTCTTCAAGTCCTAGTCTGTTTACTATTTTCCAAATCCACACCTAAGACACAGTCTGAAATTATCTTTGAATTTGTTTAGCTCGTTCAGTACTTAAGCATCAAACAAGTCTGAAATGGGGAATATCACAGATACCATGGTGAATGCCAGGATACTACCTTGCATCATTAGCAAGACCTTTTGCCATAATGGTTCATCTTCTTAACAATTCTTAACTTCAAAAAAATTATGCAATGTTTTGCATAAAAATGAGTATTGGACATCTCTCCTCACCAACATTTGAGCATTCTACTGATGTAGAAGGAATTGAAGAACACACATAGCACTCTTACTAAGATTGAGTGACCAAGGCACCTGACCTGTGTGAGTCCTTTTCTGTAACTGAGTTTGATATCTTATGGTAGCACAAGGCTATTTCTAGCCTTCTCACAATTTTGCAAAGATACAAAAATGTAAGCAAATTTTCAGAAACAAAATGGTTCCCTAGAGTTGTCCAGACCTACAGTTTTGGAAATGATAAAGTTCAGGTAATTTGGAAAGATTTTTACGTGGATTAAAAACACTACCTGCCTTCTAAATCTAGAAACACTCTTCCCCCCTAACAAATAAACAAATGCTAACAAACTGAGCACCAAAATAACAACAACAACAAAAAAAAAGCTGTGGATTTTGTGTGGATAAACCCCACTAAAATCTTGCTGACAGAAAAGCCCTAAATTTAGAAACTGTTGGAGTACTTGGATTACAAAGCCTATATGGAAATGTGTTTCACGCTAGGGCTCCTCATTTCATCACACATAAGTAGATACTTGCTTGCTCTTCTGCAGATTTCCATTATTAGTTTTTCTTGTTCTGGATATTAAAATATCTTATTATGTTTTAAACCCCATGGAGAAGAGCTTGTACAGCATAAACTGTAGAGAAAATCTTGCAACAGGTTTCAAAAGGCTTAGGGTTTGAAATTACAGGTCCTTGAAGCAAGCTCAGATTAACAAACTACAGTTAGTATTTGATTTTTCAGTAATTAAAGTCAAAGTAAACATTGATCCATTCCAGGAGTAATATTTATAAACATTAAATGAACATTTAATTTATATCACATTAGAAACCTGTTTTATATTAGGAAAAAGCTAGGAAGAAATACACGTTATATAACTTAAGCTTTCCTTCATTTTTTATTAAAAACCCCCACCACTGTGCTATGATCTCCTCCATAACTGGACTTTTGCTTCACTAAAAATATCCTTTATAAAATATTAATTTGCAAGGTGAACAGCAAAGTGAGCTATGCCCCATCTTGATTTCAGCTGTGGATTCATATACTCTCCAAGCATTTTAAGAGCAATACTAGGATTCATTTTCAAGAGTACAGTTTTCCCGCACACAGCCATTTAATCTGATCAAAGACAATAAAAGGGAAAAAGACAGGAGTGACTGAGCAGGATGGACCATAAGCAAAGGAGAACCTGATGTTTCCTATGGACAGATTGCTTGACCAGAAACACCTTCCAGGGATCATGGTGGGATGGCTCTGGCCCTAGTGAAAGCAGGGTTGCCCCAGGTGCAGGCAGGGCCCTGCCCTCACTCTCTGGCTCCTGAGTGTGGCAGGCAGGGCTGTGGGAGGCCATAGTCCCCTCAGCAGCCCTGGGCACTGCAAGGGGACAGACTGACTGACACCTGACCAGGGAAGATCTGCCAGGGGCAGTGGGAAGCAGGGCTGGTGACATGGCTTCAACTTGGGTCTGAGATCCACCAGCTAGAAACCAACCTGCAAGAAGCCAATTCTGCAGGCTTCTGCGCCGATGAACAGGGGTGTGGGTCCAGGTCCCACGTAAGGCTCCTCACAGCAATAAAGGCCAGTTGTTCCCTCACAACATCCTCAAGATGAACATGTGTTTGCTGCAATATCCTCATATGTGTTATTTAGACCAATGTAAGATTTATTAAATTAAGGGGTTGAGGAAAACACTGTATCCCATGGGCTTTAGTAGACTATGTATCTAGTATATTACACAGCTACAAGATATGATCTCCTTTATTAGCCATCTGAGTATTTTATATAGCTAATCATTAGCAGAAAGGCTCTACAGAGAGATCTGGACAAGCTGGATCAATGGACTGAGGCCAATTTAATGAGAATGACCTGGTTTGAGGTAGAACAGAAGTATTTTTCTTTCTAGTAGCTAATGCAGTGCTATGTTTTGCCTTTAGTTTGAGAACAATGCTGACAACACATCAACATTTTAGTTGTTGCTCTGTAGCACTTACCCTGGTCAAGGACTTTTCAGTCTCATGCTCTGCCAGCAAGGAAGGGGCACAAGAAGCTGGGAGAAAGCAAAGACAGGACACCCAAACTAGCTAAAGGGTTACTCCATACCACAGCTCATCATGCCCAGTATATAAACTGGTGGGAGTTATCCAGAAGGAGCCAATCACTGCTCGGGTCGGGCTAGGTGCTGATCAGCAGGTGGTGAGCAATTGTATTGTGCAACATCTCTGTTTTCCAAGTTTTCATTTCATTTTTGTTGTTGTTGTTGTTCCTTATTATTATCAGCATTGTCATTGTTGATATTATTTCTATTATTGCTACACTGTACTTTATTTTCATTATTATACTGTTCTTATCTGCAGGTTTGGCATTCTTTCTATTCTCCTCCCTACCCTTCCTGGGTGAGGGGCAGGGGTGAGTGAGTGTGGTACTTGGTTACTGGCTGGGTTTAAACTGCAACAGAGATTCAACAAGTTTAAGCACTGGGTCCTGCACAACAATCCTAGGCAATGCTACAGGGCTAGGGAAGAATGGCTGGAAAAACTGCCCAGTAGAAAATGACCTGGGGGTATAGGGGGTATAAGCTATATCCAGAGGTATAGCCAGCTGAATATGAGCTAACAGTGTGTTCAGGTAGCCAAGAAGGCCAATATCATTCTGGCTTATATCAGAAAGTATAGCCAGCAGCAGGAGGGAAGTGATTGTTCCTCTGTACTTGGCACTGGAGAGGCCACACCTCAAATCCTGTGTTCAATTTTGGGCCCCTCACTACAGGAAAGATATTGAGGTGCTGGAACATGTCCAAAAAAGGTCAATGAAGTTGTTGACAGGTCTAGAGAAAATATGAAGATTGGCTGAGGGAACTGCAGTTGTCTAACCTGGAGAAAAGGAGGCTCAGGAATGACCTCATCACTCTCTAGAACTACTTGAAAGGAGGTTGTAGCAAAGTGGTGTTGATCTCTTCTCCCAGGTAACAAGTGATAGGGAAAAAAGAAGTGGCCTCAAGTGGTGCCAGGGAAGTCTTAGACTGGGTACCAAAAAAAATTTCTTCAACAAAATGGCTGTCAGGTGTTGGAATAGACTGCTCAAGGGAAATGATTGGAGGTATTTAAAAGACATAGATGTGGCACTTAGAGGCATGGTTCAGTGGTGGATTTGGCAGTGGTAAGTTTGCAGTTTGACTTGATCTTAAAGATCTTTTGCAACCTAAATGATTCTGTGATTCTACAATTTCGTGGACAGGTTTTCCAAAAGCTAGTTAATTTGACCTGCCTTGATAATCCGTGAGTCAAGAAAAAGCTTATTTTGAAATCATGCAAGGTTTTTTTGGAGTAACGCTTCGAGGTGGGTCTGTCTGAACATGGAGACCTTTTATGACACAATGGAACATGAAAGAGCAGAAGCTGTATGAGCAGCTCCAGAAGTGTAGACATCTGTCAACAGAGAAAAAAAGCAGGGCTAACAAAAGTGGTAGAGTAGGAAAAGGTTTCACCCTGAAGATCAGAAAAAAAGAAATAACACAATGAAATGGGAACAGAATAAATAGATGAGGCAAGAGAGACAGATAAAAAGCATGCAAAAAGAACTGTAGAAGAGGGAAACTAGAACCTGAAAGGGAACTAAGTTGTCGATGAACCAAAAGCTTAACAAATACCCATGTTGCTCACATTAGAGAAACGAGAGATAGGATGTTTCACAGACTCTAAGGAGTATGAAGCGACCTAAGACTGTTACAAGTACCAAAATGGAATATGATGGTTGGGAACATGTTGACAGAATAAGTAGAGAAGCCTGTCACTCGGGAGGGTTTAGGAAGAAAATAAATCATCTTCATGATCCAATATACAGATGTTCCTCTATGGGAAAAGGGCTTAGCTGGACCTGCATTTTAAAAAGTTAAAAAGTTGTCCCTGTATACCATGTATCAATATTTTTCCCCTAGTCTAATTAATTTGGTAGTCAATCATACTTCATCATATAGTCCAGATCAACAAACTGTTCCAGAAAAAGTTTGTCATGCAAATTTGGTCTAAGAGTGTTGCATCTTTTAAGTGTTATCCTCAGTTGAGCAAAACAATAGATCAATAGGAATTTTGCTTTCTGACATAGCCCTGAGGTTATTTATCTTCTAAAGAAAGAATTCTGCCTCATAGAATATGCTGCCTTCACTCCAGCAATGCATTAATTTTTGTTCTGGTGATACTAAGATTTCCTACAAACAAACAGTCTAATTCTTCATTGTTATGCTCAAAATCTTGTTTATATGCAAAGAGGGGGCATATGTTATATATATAAAAATATGTATATAAAGCTAAGAATTTATTTTTACTATGGCTGAAATCTTAGTACCATATTTCAAGAATTGTGAGTCTAGTTCTAATTGTTACAAAAAAAAAAAAAAAGAAATTATGCAGTTGAATCTGTTTTATGTCTTAGTTTCTACTCCTTCACCTGGAGCTATGCTCACCGTGCCACTGCTCCTCTGGGTCCTAAGATCCAAGTGGCACATGCTGGTGCTAAGGTGGGGGGTATTACACAGAGTCTTCTGCATCTGGAGTCCTTCACTGGCAGGATTATGCTGAAGTTGATCGCTCCTTCTTCCTTGGTCTAGGATTCACTTGAGTTATTTTCCATATGTTTAGTAACACACTTTATATCTTTCTGCTGCTTCACTGGTCTGCAGTTCCATATTACACCCAAGTTTGCAATATATGGTACCTTTTACATATGTTAAATACTATTTCTATGTTTGTCACTCTTAAGCCTCATTTTGTTCAGGTCTGCATTTTTGTAAAGGACCATGGGTGAGCTGTGTATAGCTGTGGGGCCTCCAGCGCCACACTGTGTCCCAATTCTGACCATCCTAAGCCTGTGCACCTCTGTTCAGCATCCTGTGCTTTACTTGACAAAGCCTCTGCTGTTGTACCAGGCTGTTTCCCTACACTGTGTCTTCGTGTTAGTCCCAAATGTTTTCTGCACAGAGTAGCTGCTTTTTGCTGCTATTTAAAATTGTGCTTGTCTCACATAAACGTAAACAAAAGTAAAACAATCTAGCCATGGATGCCTGGTCAATTAGAGAAACTGCAGTCAAAGCTAAACTGAATAAAATGAAGCTGCAGGTAGATCAAGAAATATTAATCCAGAGAAGGACTTTCAAACCTCAGTGCTGAGGCTTTGCAAACTCAATACAGTGTTTATGGCTCATTACTAGCAATGCCAGTGTAGCCTTCTTGTTTACTTTGTGGGGGCAGCAAGCAGAGGGAACCAAGAGATGACCACCAGGCACTGGGCTTTCTTACTAGAGCACAAGCTTAAATTTAAGTGTGTAAAGCAATATTACATATTTCAGCTCTGGCAGTGAAGTGTTTGCTGACATCATGCTACTGTTCATGTGCCTCCGTAAATACTGCTATAACATCAAAGAATACTGTGTTATTGCAGTAAGTGAAACCAGAAGTTTAAATTCAAACATATTCTTTAAGGACTTTTTAAAGTAGAAGTTCTCAGTATAATACAGCATTAAAACTGATGAAAAAAAAATCCTCACAGCTTCTCGCCAGTACAAGATCACAGTACTGATTTTTGTAAGCATGTTAAATATTATCATAGAATCATAGAATAGTTAGGGTTGGAAAGGACCTTAAAATTATCAACCCCCCTGCCATGGGCAGGGACACCACACACTAAATCATGTCACCCAAGGCTCCATCCAACCTCGTCTTGAACACTGCCAGGCATGGAGCATTTATCACTTTGGGCAATCTGTTCCAGTGCCTCACCACCCTCACGTTAAAGAATTTCTTCTGTATATCTAACCTAAACTTCCCCTGTTTAAGGTTGAACCCATTACCCCTTGTACTATCACTGCAGTCCCTAAAGAAGAGTCCCTCCCCACCACCCTTGTAGGCCCCCTTCAGACACTGGAAGGCTGCTATGAGGTCTCCACACTGCCTTCTCTTCTCCAGGCTGAACAGCCCCAGCTTTCTCAGCCTTGTCTTCATATGGGAGGTGCTCAATCCCCTTTGTCATCTTCGTGAGCCTCCTCTGGACTTGCTCTATCAGCTACAGTGTTAGTTTAAGATGGAAAAGCAGTTTTCTTGATGCAAAAGTAAAAACTTTTACCCTTTTTTGAAAGAGGATTTATTTCTGAAGTAAAATTTTGAAACTATTATTTTTTTCCAAAAAACTGACATCTTTCTGTTCCCTTCTTTCTATTTACATCCTCAGAGGATCTCTTTGTCTAACGGTTTGGGGTTTTTTTTCTCCTAAAAATTAGTAGGGAAAAGGTAAAGCACAAGTAATTACAAAAATAAAAGTATTAGAAAGGTAAAAAATGTTAGAAATTTTATGCCTTTTTTTTTCCTTAAATAAAACAATTTTCAAATTCTATTTGAAAAAGAAAACCTGTTTTAATATATTTTGAAAAACATTTAGCAAAAGAAACAGATCTTCTCATGTTATTCTCATATTCCATGAAAAAAGACCATTTCTCATTTCTTATAAATAGATTCACTGCTTAAATGATGGACAGTACTTCAGGCAGTGTAAAACATTAAGGTCATTGCAACTAATGGGCTTCATTTACATAGAATAGATAAATTTATTTATTTATTTATAATATTTGTGGTATTTAATGTCTAGCTTATGTTATCTGAACTTTTACTTTTTTGACGGACATATAAAGTACACTGGAGTGTATAGGTATATATACTTACATATATACATAACATATATATGTAAGTTTAGGGAAAGAAAGAAAAAAAGGGATAGATATCATGTAGACTACGTGTGCCTTTTTGAGTTTTCCAATATTTCCACAATGTGTTGCAAACAAATGAGGAGGAGCATCTGCAGTTTAAATTCTTCTCTTCTTATTCTATACGTATGGGAAAAATGAAGATGAGTGATTACAATCAACATGAGGTAGTTAGGTAAATGAGCCAACTAAATTGCAAGGCAGCAGAAGTATTTACAAATAAGCAGAAGGTACAACAGGGTATTTTATTTTCTGTTTTAAAACTGCCTGGTAGCTTGCTCTTAAATTTTAACCAATTGAGAGTAGAGCTGCTTGTATAAAATCAGCTGATGTTTAAGAGAAGGCTTGAAAAACCTGTGATGATTAACTACTGGTAGCAAACATACACTGCTGTCCATGGCAACTCTAATGCAAATGTCGGAAAGAGAAAATACTCTGAAGAACACCAAGGAGCTCTGTTGCACTCACTTAGGAAGAGTAATTAGACAGTTCCACTTAGCTTACAGAAAAATTCTGTTGTACCTTGCAGTACATGATTTAAATAAGCTCATAAAGGAGCCTACTAAGCAGTTGCTGACATTAAGCAGAATGTGGGTTTCAGGGAGTTATGTTTCATTTGCCTATTTACACATTCCCAGCATGACTGAAAGATACAAACTGAAGTTTATTATGGTGCATATTAAACACAACCTGACAAATGGACTAACACACAAACACTGAAAAATACTTGCAAGCTAAGAGAATTTTCCACTAAAATTACTAGAGCCTAGTTCATACTAGACTGACATTAGATGGGATAAAAGTTATGTAAAACCTTAAGTCTCTAGGGTAAGAGAATAAACCCTGCAGTTTAAAACAAAATCTGACAGCTGTTTTACTGCTGGTTTTTGAAGATATCCATCAAGCAATATATGATTTGTGCTGCATGCTCTTTTATCTCAAATTTTTGAAGACAAATCCCACCTAGAATCATGTAAGATATTTTAGCAGTTGAACTGTGTATTTATCTCAGAAGTTAACCCAGAGTCTGTCATTCTGGCTACGTATCCTAATAATAAGCTGGAAATAAGTGAAAATGCTCAGCAGTGACATGATTGAAAAGGTGACACATGTTAAAATGGCTGGATTGAAGAGTGGCCTTATAATAAAGTTTTGATTCATAACTAAATCTTTGCCCAGACATGTTGAATGATCAGGTGCATGTATCATACACTTTCATGGAAGTAGGTCTCCAAAATCTTGGGAGTTATGAAATGTAAGAGGGAAGGATAATTTGTCTTCTAAAAACCAGAGGTCCCCACCCTTTTTCACCAAATGTGGCTCTTCAAGATTAGAAGCACTTCCTGAAGTGATCTGGACCTTGACCTGTTAAAGTCTGCTCGATTCTTTGTTTCACATCCGGCTGCCAGAGATACAGTGTATGTTTCCACATTATATCACATATGCCTGGTTAGACTGACTAACTAAATAACTTTTTAGTGCAGTACAGCTTGATGTCAAATCCTCTGTCCATAGAACAAATTTGTGCATTTTATTTCCTCAAGTATAATCATACTGCCACTGATGTTCATGGAATCATGTAAATATGTGATTCAGCTGTTTTGATAACATATATATATAGCATCTAGCCCAACTTGGCTGTACTGATGACAATTTAAAATAGATCTTAGACCACAGATCAAAGGGCAGGCTGATGTCTCAGTATTTCCTTTTTGAGTTCTCTTATCAGATAACTTACCAAGGTTGATCTCCTCCAACCAAGTGATCAAGATATTGGCTGCTGTTTCTTGATGAACATGGAATTTGCATAACTGAATGAGGTGATCCCAGAGAACACATTACAATACTGTAGCACCAGCCACTGGCAGTCTTGTACATGTCTAAAATAAGCATAACAACTTATACTGGAAAAGACCTCTAAGAACCAGTGAGACGTGGTATATAATGCTGGAACTTTGCTAATGAGGTAGGTTTTGCAAATCCCTCATCCACGTAGCAATGGATGAAATGAAACTTCAGTCTCAATTCCAAAATATCCTTAAGTTTGGACATATTTTTTATTGAGTTCTTTGTTTATACATTGTATATGCAGTCAATTTAACTAGTACTGTGAGTTAGTGATCAAAATAACCTACTCACCTGTTTTTAAATTCTCTGTATTAGACAATCACTGCTACTAATATAAAGAAAAATTGCCCAAAGCTTTATATACTGAATAATACCTATGCTTACCCAGGCTTCTTGGACATCTTTCAGAACAGAACTGAAATTTAATTTACACTTTGAACTCCAATTCTATTGCTTTTGAAAACCATCTCCCTCCTAAATTCTGAGTCCTGCAATGCAAGCACACTATGTCTGACCCAAGAAGTAAACTCATATTCCAGGTCATATCTGACACGTTTACTTACCCTTTCATTCTTGTGCATTGGTGTCAGTGACAGAAACAGCATCAGTACCTCGCTCAAATTAGTCTTCCTGATGTTTTTTTCTTCAAAGAGTGCATGCCTAAGCAGCACTTCAGAATAATGTATAACAGTTTATCCTTTTATTAATGACATTGCCCAAATATTGTACTCTGGCAATCATAATCTCTTCATTTCCCTCAGGAAGTGAATTTAAAATGTCTGAACTTCAGCATTTTATCCTGTAGAGATACTCTGTCCATAGCAAAACCCAAGCATTCTAAAATTACTAGTATGACCAAAATGAAAATAGACATGCATTGATGGGAGAAGAGAAACAGCTCAATGTCTAAATGGAGACTGGTGGCAAGTGCTGCACTTCAGGGATCAGTGTTGGGATTGGCACTGTTCAACATCTTTGTCGGTGACACAGACAGTGAGATTGAGTGCACCCTTGGCATGTTTGCCTGTGACACCAAGCTGTGTGATGCAGTCAATAGGCTGGAGGGAAGGGATGCCATCCAGAGTGATCTTGGCAAACTTGAGAGGTGGGCCCATGCAAACCTCATGAAGTTCAAGAAGGCCATGTTCAAGGTCCTGCACCTGGGTCAGGGCAATCATGAGCACAAATACAGGCTGGGTGGAGACTGGATTGAGAGCAGCCCTGAGGAGCACTTGGGGGTATTGATTGACTAAAAGCTCAACATGAGATGGCAGTCTGTGCTCACAGCCTAGAAAGCCAACCGTATCCTGGGCTGCATCAAAAGAAGCGCAACCAGTAGGTCAAAGGAGATGATCCTGCCCCTCTACTCTGCTCTCTTGAGACTTCACCTGCAGTACTGCATTCAGCTCTGGGGCTCCCAACACAAGAGGGATGATCACAAAGATAATCAGAGGACTGGAGCACCTCTCCTGTGAAGACAGGCTGAGAGAGTTGAGATTGTTCAGCCTGTAGAAGAGAAGACTCTGAGGAGACTTTATTGTAGCCTTTCAATACCTTAAGGGGGCCCACAAAAGATCTGGAGAGGGACTTTTTACAGGGACATGTAGTGACAGATCAAGGGGGAATGGCTTTAAACTGACAGAAGGAAGACTTGGATTAGATATTAGAAAGAAATTGTTTACTATGAGAGGGGTGAGACACTAGAACAGGTTGCCAGAGAAGTTGTGGCTGCCCCATCCCTGGAAGTGTTCAAGGACAGGTTGGATGGGGCTTTGAACAACTTAGCCTAGTGGAAGGGGTGTTGCAACAAATGATCGTTAAGGTCCTTTCCAACCTTAACCATTCTTTGGTTCTATGTATAAGGAAGGTAGAAAAAGAAATTGTGATTTGATACTGTTTATAAAATCTCATGGATGCTAAGTAATGAATGTTCTGTGAAGAAGGAGGAAATGTAAAATGACACAGTGTGGTTTTGGTTTTGTTTTTGTTTGGTTGGTTTGGTTCGGGTTTTTTAACATTGTCTTAAAGGGTAGAAGAAAGAGAATGATGGGGGTGATTAAGAAATATATATATTAAATATAAAAATTCTTATCTAATATACTTCCTCTGAAAACAGGAAGTTTCAACTTAGCCCAAGTGTGTTCTGTTAGTGAAAGCTTAATTCATTTTCTGCCAGTGAAAATTAAATTATATGGATTACATGTGCACAATTCAACAAAGCAACAACCAGAATAGAAAATGTCAGGAATCAATAAACTTTTCTAATGTTAGGAAGAAATGTGCCTGATTAAATCTTTTGTTTTAATAACAACTAGGTTTAAATTCTGTACAGTGAAAGTCTTTTTAGTAGAGAACTTTGTTATCACTTGAAAGGGATTCAGCTTTTCTGCTTGACCAGGACACCAGTTTTTCCTTCAACACATGTAGCCTATCTTATAATAAGTATCATATCCCAAGACTTGCTTAGTAGTACTGTCTTCGTTTACAGTAAGTTTACCTCATGCAGATCTAGTGGTGTGAGCAAGATTAGGATGCATCATCTCTACAGAGGCAATGAAGCTGAATAAGATGGTAATTCCAGTACAGCTTATGGCTTGTATTACAACATGTTTTTCAGGAGCGCAAATTTTAATGTATGCCTTATGCTAGGCCTTGTATGATGGGATGCCAAGTCTGAGGAAGGACTTTCCCCTCTGGCACGCACAAGCATACGTCCCTGCTGCAGCGAGAAACAGCTGAAGGATGATTTCCAGCTCCAGGCAGAGCTGGAACAGAGCTGTACAAAGGGGATCCCTGCACTCTGACTGAAATAATCATGTTTTACAAAAATGCCATATGGATATTTTGTCTCCCTCATATTAACTCTGATCAGTTGACAAACATTTTAACTAACAGAATGAGGAAGATTTGCATAATTACACTGTATTTTTTAAGAACTACAGAAGGAATATGAAAATCTTGATTTGGCTGCTAGTATAAATTTGATTTTATTGGCTCATCTTTATATATCTCCCAGGCTGTTGCCCAGCAACAAAAATGTCACAGAAGATATTCATATCCATCTAGTGAAAATGTCTGTCCTAAAGGAGACAAAATAAGTTACCTGAAAAAAATCTTTCCTATTCTAAATGAACCAGACATCTGTCTGTCTGTCTATGCATGTATCTATCTATAGAGCTGTTACTGTTCTTTTTGTTGTGTTTTTTTTTTTTTTTCTCATCAGCTGTGCTCACTGTTTTTCACTTCAACGATTGGATACACTTATAGGAGAGGAAGACTTCTATGCCTAGGAGAAAAAAAATGTTTTCAATATTATTTGCTGTATTATTTCATAAAAGTAGGTTGGAAGACAAAAGGGAAAGAGGTTTAGATCTGAAAAGCTGATCACAAATTCTGTGCCTAGGGCTATTTTGAAAGAAAGCTTTGTCTTTTCATCTCCCAATCCACACAATTTTCAGACATGAGAATGTGGAGTTTTGTTATATGTGGAGTTTTGTTATATCAGAAAATCATAATGAGTGTTCCAGTTTATGCAAATAATTATTATCAATTATATTTTGTTTGTTAAAATTTCAGCATCTATGCTACTTAATACTCCTCTTTCTATTCCCCAAATGACAGTTACATCTTTTTTTGTTTATTTGGAGAGACAAGTGTTCTTCCATGTAGTCTTCCTATATAGGATGTGTGCAGGAATGGTGAGCAGATGGGTTAAATTGCAGAGAAGTTAACCTGCATTGACAGTTACACTCGTTTGAGAGGCCATGATGGATTAAGGAGCACTTGTTGTTGTTCTGCATTTTTAATTATGTAGTGTTATAAATGTTTGATAGGAGGTAGAGTTGCTAAATATGATTGTCCAATATTAATTTCAAATTGAAGACCTATGTTGAAGTGAGAGTTAAGGTCTGTCCAAATATACATTACGAATGCTGAATGCCGTATAACAAAAGTATACCAGCATTTGTGTTTAAATGGACAGACATATGTGTGGTATTTTCCTTCAGTGTATTTTATGATAATGTGCCAAGCTGCTGTCATACATTTGTGTAATTGTCAATTCGGCATTCTGTTGAAATGGTGTCTGCTCTAGATTCCCATCCATGTCATGACTTTCAGTAGCACCTGAGACTGTTCAATGAATTTCAGCAGCCTAGGTTATAACTTGTTTTACTGAGCAAGACTCTTTGGGATTTTCACTTCATCTTGGACTATCTATGGTAACCAAGGGACCATTTGACTAAGATGTCCGACTTTCTTTCCATAGTAATAACTTATACTACCATAAATTAAACTTTTAAAATGTATGTGATTATAGGAAGTAGAATAGGAATTGTTAAATGACTCAAAAAAGAACCTTTGATACATGTATTTTTCCCTGAAGTGTGCTCACTGAACCTTCCTGTGCACATTGAGCTACATATCATTGTCACTGTCATTCCTAAGAGAAGGTTATAAAGGAATCCTCTTAGGAAGGCTTCTGATACAAAAAAAAATGAACAGTTTATAAAATGATATTGAAATCAAGTGATAAATATGCAAATTAAACTTGCCAGGTGGCAGGAATTCTTTCAATGTTCCTTTTCACCTTTAAATAAAGTCTGAAAGTCTTCCAGTGTCTTGGTCTCAAAGTGATTTTGAGGAATACTTTATGAGCAAATTTAAAATTTAAAATTTATATTTCCAAGGTCATTTTTATGCATTAAATTAAGTACTTCAAGAAAAAAATTAAACCAGAAATGAACACTGATAATGAAGATACCACCAAGAGCAAAGGGAGCAAAAAGTCTATGCAAGGCAGGAATGAAAGCATAGAAGCAAAAGAAGAGTTACATCTACACAAAAATCTCGTGAGTGCCTATAATGAGCCAGAGGGGTTATCCATTTCAGCATGTGTCCTCCTTACTGTGCCCAGGAGTAGGGCTGAGAACTCTGAATGAACCTTCAGCTGCACGAGTTCTTTGCATAGACTAAGATAGCAGCCTTTGAGAGCTCACTATAGAAAGTGAAATAATTTACTGGAAAGCTAATTTGTTTAAGTAATATGAAATAATAGTTGAAATAATTTTAATTTGTGTGCAGTAAGTGTGGCAGGTGAGATTACATCATAGCGATAGTTTACATGAAGTACTGAGAAAACAAATGCATTTAAAGAATATTGACTGAATGTGGTTTACCTGAAATTAAACACAAATGAAACAAGTTAAGCTAACAAGAGTTTTAATGTTATTTTCATAATTATTGTTACTGATTTGATAACAAAAACATAGTTTCAAATTACTCTATATAATATAAACTTTGATGAGACTTTAAATTATGTTATTAATATCTGTTTTATTTGTTCAGTGCTAGACAATGTAACAACAAAAGCAGAGAAAGAGGAGCACCAGTGTAAACTAACCACTTTTTCCTTTTGATGTGCACAGGAAACCAAATCATAGAATCATAGAACAGTTAGAGTTGGAAAGAACCTCAAGATCATCTAGTTCCAACATGCATATCTTAAGTGAAAAAAATTATTGAACTAATCCTGTATAATGTTTAATCATCTAAGCCCTCAAGAAAGTTGGGATATATGGTTTCAAGACTTCTTTTTTTTAAAGTAGAAATTTTGCTAAAATAATATCTTTCTTACTCATTTACTTCAAACAGAACTTACCTCACAAATATTTTGCGTGTGCTGTACTAGTTTCTAGTCTTTTAAACCTTTTTTTTCCAGTCTTTTTAACTTGTCGTCTTAAATGAAATGAATGTCTTCAAATGTGCTCATGTGATAAGGATCTGTGATGAGGACAAAACAATATCTTATGCTTTTAATAAGTGATTATCTTTCTGGAATTGTCTGTTTTCAGGGTCAGGATTCATTTCCTGCTAAATATATCATATAGGCGCTTTAAGCTTGTTTTTGCAAACAGTTCCTATCACCGGGAATCTCTGAATCTTAATTTGTCATGATTTGATAATAAAGAGTGTTATTCCATAAACAGTTAGTATTAGCACTTCACTGGCACTAGCAGTCACTAGCAAAGGTTGAAATAAAATGGAAAGACCTGCTGAGGGGTCCCCCTTATGCTGTTGATGCATTTCCTTGGACAAGTCAGTTGAATCGCCCTCCGATCCAGCAGGACTCTTTGGTGAAGGATCTCTATAATAGGATGCTGACAGACTGGTGAGGCACAAGCATCTTGGCTTTCCTGGGGCATTGATAGACAAATCAAACACTAGGGGTTGACAAAAATCTCCCCCAGCTTTCATGTGACAAGGCATTAATATCAGTGCCTATGTAGTCTTATTTCTTAGTTCCTCTGCACAGGAATTTTCCACATTAGAGGGCAGTTGTAGAATCCAACTGCAGTTTAGAGGAATGTGTTCATGCCTTAATTAATACAACTCTCAGTTCTAAGGATATGGCCATTTTGAATTGTGATTTGGATGAAGGCTTCATTGTAGTGTGTGCCTGTCTCTTTTTGTATACACACACAAAAATCTTATACATACATGAGAGTGTGCATATGCATACAGTAGTTATATGCAATTCAGTGTAAATCATGCTTTTTTTCCTTTTCTTTTTTTTTTTTTTAATTGTTTTGTTCTGTTTGGGTTTTAGTTTTGGTTTTCCTTTGCCTGGATAAAACTTTTCTACTACTCACCAATAAAATATCTCTTCTACTCCTTGCCGTGTTTCTGACACTCATTTGGTTCTCGCAAGATACAGAGCTGGCTATATTGAATGAATGCAGGTATTTAGTTAGATATCCAAACACTTTGAGGCTGATAGCTTCCTTCTGGTTCTGCAAACCGAACTGTATATTCCAGTGCAATTGGTATTTCTGTGAATATTTCTCAATTTCAAGAGAATCTGCAAGGAAACACCAGTTGGGCCTTCAAGAGAATGAAATTATTTTATGTTAAAGTAATAACATTTCATGAAAGACTTATTTTACTAGAGTATTATTAAACTTGTGGAAAATATTGAAAGAAACTCAAAGAAAACAGGTATAATAACATTTTCTAAGAATAAGAAATATTATTCCTGTCATTAAATGCTTTATCTTTTGATTATAGAGGTTATTCATGCAGCTGCTTAGATGTATCTAGAATAATAACACAAAACAACAAAAAAGAGTATTCTTACCATCTACTGAAGTAGCAGCTACTGCCTAAACAATCGAAAGCAATGGGCTTAAAATACAAGTTATGTATTCCAAAGAAAGACTTTGCAAAAGAGTGCTGTCTAAATTATGAAAATAATGATGAAGTACAAACTAGTAAATGGAATAAGAAGATAAGAATTAAATAATTAGAAAAATAAGGAATATCTATAAGAAGTAGTTTAGAATCAAGCTCATAAAAAGGAAATTTCACTAATGAATTAATGCTGGTAGGCAGTAACCTATACTCTTCTCAGTTCTTTATTAAGCCTTTTCTGAAAATGGATAAAAAGCTAGAATCTTGCTCTCATATAAAAGAAAAGGGCAGAACAGTACTCACGTCTGACAAGAACCATGTCTGTCAAGGACTGTATCACCAGCAATGCTGTCTGGTTTAACAAAATGTGATAAACGATAAGAGGCACAAGAAAGGGTTTAGAATTTACTATACTGAAAAATGACTCAGACTATCACTGTTTTAAAGAATGATTTATCTTGCAAACATAATTTTGATATTTTGGGTTTTACTGTCTATGTCTTTGATGGGGTTACTTACAGACCTTTTGAGGGTAACTTACAAAAGTTTGATTATAAGAGAGTTTCATTCCATTATACTTAAGGTTGAAAATCTGTTTCTCTTTAAATGCTGACCCTTAAGTGCTCTAAAAGCCATATAGACACTGAATAGTGATACAGAATACCTTTATCCTTCCAAAATGAAGAAAATTTCCTGAGACACAATCCATTCCACTGACCCCAAAAACTCCATTTGAAGATAAAACCATACCTGAAAATTGTGTCCAAAACAGAATCATTTTATACTTTCCCTTTATACATAACATACTCATTATTCCTTATGCAGGGATAGCAATGCATAACAACACTTCAAAGTATTTGGATCTCATGTGAAATGGGTAACACTGGATTAAATGGGTACAAAAATCAAAATCATGATTTGATTTCTCTTATAGTCTCTATAGACTGCAGGAATGTGTGCACTTTTGTGGCTTGGGTGAGAAATTAGCTAAATTTTGCCACAGGCATCACAGATGCAGGTTCTTCTGCTTGTTGTGACTGTTTTCCTCTGTTCCCTTTCGTGCTGCTAGTTTAGCTTAGTTGTGCTGACAACATCACTACAGCTACCAGCTCTGGCGACTCTGCCACTAACATGTGTATCATAATAGCAATTTCCCATGTTGTGGAATTAACATCAGATAGCTAATGATTTGCCTGAGAACAGCTTTTAAGCATTCATTGTCCTGACTCCTGGAAATCCACCTCATTTTTCCACCTCTTGAAATAGTTTTAGGCACTCTGACATATGTGTCAAATACCAGTCCAATATAACTGATCCTGTAGGAGTGTTGCTTGAATGCTGAATATTTAACTATGTGACTATGTTGGTTCTTATTCTGGAAGATTATACCATATGGGCACAGAAAGTGTGTGTAAGAGTCCAAAATGCTTACTGGAACAGCTCTAAATTGTCTGCTTTTTTCAGCCACACAAGAGAATGGGGATTGCAACTTCATAGTGTGCATTTACTTTTTCAGACACTTATTTTCTTCTTGAAAGGCTGTTTTAATCTCCTCAAAAGCTGTTCAAGCTTTTCTTCTGCTCCGCGGGACTTCATCATCAATCATGACACTCTGAGATGGCATGCTGCCACAAAGGCAGAATAGACAGTGTTTCACTGTCAACAGAAACAACTGGCTTGACTAGCTTTTCATTAGGATGTGGCTGGAGCTAGACCTCGTTTTTTTAAGCTGATGTTTAGGCCAAACCACTTAGCAGCAGGATCAAAATAGTAATGTACTGCAAATCCTCTGGGGTGTGTATGATCTGTATATGATCATTAGCAGAGAGTAGGTCTACAACCTTTGACTTAGGGCTGTTTCTGTAGGCAGAAAATTCCTTCAGTATTAAAATGTAAGTACAGATTCCTTCATTATTGATTCAGAATCAAGAGCTGCTGTAGAAATGGTGCTTAAATAAGTAAACACCTGTTTAAAGAAAAAAAAAAAAAAAAGAAGAGAAAAAAGCCACCCCCAACCCTCTCTTCCCACAATTAAAACAAACTAACCCAAAACCCAGACTTCGCTCTGCCCATTTTCAAACGTGAAAGCTCTAACTCTCCACTTAAGCTCAGGACCCTCCTCAACATACCATCAAGAAACACCTTAAAGAGAGTTGTGAAGAAGCCTCTAGGGGCCTTCATAATGTCAAAGATTCTAACCAGGAACTAACTATAGTCTCTGACATTTTCTTTAAGCAGCCTGTCTGCAAAAAATTGTTTCAGATTCTTTGTTGTTTAGAGTGAAGACTTGTAACTTTATAACAATCTTTTTAATATTGTATGAAAAGAATATGATATACATATTCATATCTTTATTTATAACTATGGCAGTAAAAATCAAAGACTTTTGTACATGCTACCAGCTAACCTACTGGCACTAGCCAAAACAGCAACCTATGCTAATAGTCTGGGTGCCAGCTGGTTACTGCACTATGTCTGTCTCACCAGCACAAGCAGGATATCATGTATCAGAATCCTTGTGGAATCTTATAAAGCCTTCTAATCAAGCAAACTGAATGACTTAAGGTAACATGCATACAGAATGAACCAAACCCATAGACACACTGGATTATGTCTAAACGAACACCTGGGAGTAGAAAGGTCTTTTGCAGCAATGTGTTCAGAGTTTGGTATTTTTAATTATTCGTGCAAATTTATTTTGTGAATATTATTTGCACACTTATTTGTTCAAATCACAATCTGAATGTAACTGTTCAGATGCTTTCAAATTACATTCTTAAAGGCAAAGTATTTTCCTTCAAGTTGGAAATCTCAATACGGAAATCTTTCTCGAGGATGAAAGGGCAGAAGATAGAAGGAAACGAAAGGTTTAGAGTTAAGACTTCAGCAGACCTCTTTTGTATTTTTCTTCCACCATGGTGTGTTTCAAAGAGCTTAATTTGGTTTCTGCTAAAGCTTTTCTATGTCCCAAACTGTGAATTCAGAATCTGCAAGTTGCTGTTTGTATTGATTTATTCATTCAGAGTTTATTCTGAGTTTAGTTTTACGTTTATATAGCTCTTCATTAATAGTTTATGTATTTCATCATCACTACTTGCCCCTCTTAACCACTGCCCCCTCCTTTTTTATGAAACTGGACATTTTAACAATTTAGTGTTTAACATCTAATGCTTATATTTAGCAGTGTGAATAAAAACCTCTGACAAGAAGTGATTTCTATGAGAATTATGAATCCGTCAGTACAGCTGACGTAGCTATTCCCATTTAAGTTAAACTACAAGATTTTTTTTATTTCTCACTACCTGCCTTTTTCCCCTGCATTCAGTTATATTGTACTTTCTCTAAGTGTAGAAAAGATCACTGAAGCTAAATTTTAACAGACTGCAGATAGAATTGATTTAAACTGTGTGCAGAACAGAACAGAAAATGCTTGTGTTTTGATACCATTAGCTGCAGAATAATTTGATATCAGCTAATGAACTCATTAAAAGAGACAAAAATTAATTATGTCTAAACCTTGCACACTTGTTCGGCCATGCTCATGCTGGAAGAAGTGCTAGAATAAATGATTGTGAAGGAGGAAACTGACAGTATTTATCTTTTACATTACATTTATTCAGAAAACCAAGAGGGTTTTTTACAGCTTCAGATTAACAGAAGACCAAAGCCTCATATTTCATATAAAATAGTTACATTTTCCTTCAGGAAGTTTCAAAGTGAAAGTTTCAAAACAGGACTTCCTCCCCCAGTGCCCTTCCCTCAAATGGACTCTTGCTGAAAGAAGCCAATTTCATGAAGAATTGCAACTGAAAAATCTTCATGGTTTGACAGCACCTTGTTCCATTGGAGTTTACTGAATCAGCTATTGTCAGCCTTCAGGGAAGGAAAACAGATAGAATAAATTGGAGTAACCTACTTCAGAACTGGCTCCACAGTAAGTGAGGTTTGAAAATTAAGGAACAATAACTGTTTGGGTAGTTTGGTTTTTTGGTTTTGTTTTTTGGGGGGTGTTTTTTTTTGTTTTGTTTGTTTGTTTTGGGTTTTTTTGGGGGGTTTTTGTTTGTTTGGTTGGTTGGTTAGGTTTTTTTGGTTGGTTGGTTGGTTATATTTGGTGGGGGTTTTTTTGTGCAGAAATGACTTTGAAGACCAAAATTCCACCCAGACAAGATGAAAAACTTAACTCAGTTTTTAATTCCTGTAGGTTGTAGCCTGCCGTGTTGTGAAGTGGAAATACAGCCTCCAAGATAACTTATGGATAGCTAAGGACATGAACTTTTTCAGTCTTCCTGATCTTTCACAGTTTCCAGCAGTGTTCCCACAGCTGAAGAGCAGCATCACCCACAGACAGAAGCTGGGTCAGGTCAGTGCCCATTGCAAAGGCAAGGCTTGAGCCTTACAGCTGCAAAAAAGTGTGGAGGTGGCACCTTTAGCTTTGACTGTATACCACCTTTCTTGCAATTAAAAGTGAAGGTTTTATGGCTCAGGCAGCTGCTGTTGTAAGCTAATTAATTAAATGATTGATTAAGTAATAACTATCAAGCATTAGTTACATTACTACTTAAGCTGTTCATCCTACAGATTCAGCAAAAGCTTGTTACCAATTGCCAGACCCAGATACACCCATGTGGAGCCAGGTACCTAGAGGAAATATATTTTCCTGGTTTTTATCAAGACAGCAACTGTCTTGGACATAATCTTGGGATAGCAGTTAAATTTTCTTAGACAACCTAATATTCCAACTATATTTAAATAGCTCTGCTTCTTCCTCTGCTTTCTGCAGATGTTCTCTTCCTCATTGCTGCTCCCCTGTTTATCCACTTCTCATAAAAAGAAAGTTATGGAAACTAGAATGGTTAACACCATTTAGTGACCATTTTGTTAGTCATTACTGTGCCAACTTCTGAATTTTATGTTAAACTAGGAAAATGCCCCAGTCATTCAGTTGAAATAATCATCAAGACTTAGGCTCAGCACACATGTGCTGAAGCTTGTTACACCAATATAAAAAGTTCTTTAAGGGAATCACCTTAAAATAAACACACGCACACACACACTGATCTAGTCATAGCAAAAACTGACCTTTGTTATGCTTTGATTAAAGGCTTCAAGATGAAATAGTCTGTGTCTTAAAAAAGTTGTAATAATAAGGAACATATCAAATAAGTTAGACACACTAGTAGGTCCTAAATAGTGAGATGGACTAACTTTCTGAGTAAAATTGTATTTAAAACAAATGACCAGATCAAAGGTGAACCAGTCATGAAGACGAGAGATATTTATCTCCAGGTTTAGAAAATGAGATTATAAGATTATTTACCTAGTTTATTTTTATTTGATATTGTTATTGGGTTTATAGCGTGTCCTGAGTTTTATCCCTGCAACAGAAACATTTTTTTTTCTTTAAATAAATGAATGTTTTCATTTAATAAGTTAATTTTTAAAGCCAGAGCTCTAAGAAAATTTTTAAGTATAACAGGTGTGAAAAGTTTCGCGACACAATCCATTTTTTTAATGTTTTGAAGTTTTTATCTTTTTTTTTTTTTTTAATTTTTTTATGCATGGCACAGTGTAACAGGCTGCTCTTTAGGCCTACCACAGATCTTAATAAAGAGCAGCTGTTTCCTACTGAAACTCTGACCTAAAATATAAGCAAGTCATACGTTGGTAAGTAATTCATAACAAATTATTATAGTTTAATTCTGTGTATGTGCTTCCTTCAAATAAACACTTACTTGTGTGTAAATTTCATTTTAAAAAAGCCAAAGAAACTAATTTGGATCTCCAGTGCACATATGAACATGGTCATCTGACAGATTCTGTACCCAAACTCCTGATCAGTAGCTTTTAAAGTACAACTAATTTTAAACACTTGTATTTTGTTAAGCCCAGCTGTTTTGATAAAAGTTAGAAAATCTATTTATTTTATTTAATGAACCAAAATCTTATAATGAGATTTCATCTGTGAATAATGTTGTATACCAATTATAGTTTGTTTCTACAAATATTTGGCAATACACAGGTAAAGTAAATTTTGCATTAGCATACATACCAGTGCACTAATTTGCTCATTATTCACAGCAAGCAGAGAGAAAGGTGTAAGCACAGTCAAAGCAAATGCAATTAAAATGAAAAATCAGAAGAAAATGTGGTATAGATATAAGTGCACTTAGAAGGAAGTCTTAAAAGGTTATTTATTAGAAAAAGTATTTTATTGACTGCCTTATATTCCCCTTAAAAAAAAATAAATCAAAGGCATAGCTACTCATCTGACTTCCGTATCCCTGTTTAATATTTGAAGTGTAATTGTAAAGAGATACCTAAATTAGAAAAAAAATCTTCATTGTCAATATTAAAAGCATTGAAACTAGTTGAGAATGCTGGATTCAAAAGACCTGTGGTGTTGTCCAAGTAGTGCCCTCCAAAACAGAATCAGTCACATGAAGAAGCTGTTATAAGCAGATCTGCAGAATTGAAAAAATAGTCAAGTTATAATTTGAAAAATACCCAAACATGACAAACAAAGATGTTATAATCACTTTATTCATAGATTAGTAATGTAGATAAGACTGGTTTTATTTACTAAAGACTGTAATTTGCAGCTTTATGAGAATATTTGTATAAATCCAAAATTCATTAGTTTGAACAGCTCTATTACAAAGATGATTTATTAATAGCCTAGCAACTGGGGTGAAACTTAGAAAGAAGGTCTGCGTCTGTTTAATAATTAAGAAGAGAAGCTGCAAATTTTTCATCATGATAATTGTACCATTAAACAAAACTATGGGTAATTATAATACTTGTGAAAATCCAACTAATTTACATTAATGTATATTTTTACAATTATTTTTTTAAATGCAGGTTAATTATAGCATGTCTTGACAGTAACTAATTTCTAACACCCTCTCTAACTTTTATAAAGCCCACTAGAATGAGAGAAAACAAGGGCAGCAGAAAGAGAAGTCTGCACCATCTGCATATTCACACCTACAGAAATCAGCCAAGAGAGTGCTAGTGACTAGGAGCACTGCAACCAGAGTGGGCAAACAGAGTGTAGTGCATCAGTCAGGGTGTTTTATGGCAGCTTACACAGCAGTTTGCACAGAAGGGCATGCAGGAAGGTCATTATCACCCTACCAGCTCACAAGGTGAGTTCAATTGTGGTCATCACCCTCCCAGAAGGAGCTTAGCTATGGTAACCAGCATATTTCCAGCAGAAAGATATGATGTCCTCTGCCCTAACCAGAACTGATGCGGCTACCTAGACAGAACTTCCACATGGAGGACACAAGGTGATTTGAGACAGCTAGCATGGCTTCACTAAGGGCAAGTCTTGCTTGACCAACATAATGGTCTTCTGTGATGGATGGACAACATCAGTGGACAAGGAAAGAGCTATGGTTGTCATCTGTCTGGACTTCTGTAAGGCCTTTGACACAGTCCTCCAAAACATCCTTCTCTCTAAATTGGAGAGATGCGGACTTGATCAGTGGACTATTTGGTGGATAAGGAATTGGCTGGATGGTTACATACAGAGAATAGTGGTCAATGGCTCAATGTCTCGATTGAAACCAGCAATGAGTAGTGTCCTTCAAGGGTCTGGATTGAGCCAGTACTGTTTAATATCTTCATCAATGACATAGGCAGTGGGATTGAGTGCACCCTCAGCAAGTTTGCAAATGAAAAAAAGGTGAGTGGTGCAGTTGACTCACCTGAAGGACAAGCTGCCATTCAGAGAGACCTGTACAAGCTTGAGAAGTGAACCTGTATGACCTCCATTAGGTTCAACAAGGCCAAATGCAGGGTTCTGCACCTGAATCAGGACAGCGCCCAGTATCAATATAGGCTGGAGGGTGAAGTGATTGAGACCAGCCCTGTGGAGAAGGCCTTAGGGGTAATTGCAGATGAAAAGCTGCATACAATCGAGGAACGTGCACTTGCGGCCCAGAAAGCCAGCTGTATCCTGGGCTGCATCAAAAGAAGCATGGACAACAGGTCAAGGGAAATGATTCTCTCTTTCTTCTTCTCTATGCTGAGAACCCACCTGGAATATTGCCTTCAGCTCTGCAGGTCTCAGCGCAGGAAAAGCAGGGACTTTTTTGACCAGGTACAGAAGAGAGTCACAAAAATTATCAGGGAGATTAAACACTTCTCCTATGAGGAAACGCTAAGAGAGGGGTTGTTCAGCTTGAAAAGAAGAAGGCTCCAGGGACACCTTACTGCAGCTTTTTCAGTACTTAAAGATGGCTTATAAGAAAGATGGGGACAAACTTTTTATGAGGACATGTAGGGATAGGACAAGGGGTAAAGTTTTTAAAATGGAAGAAGGTAGATTTAGGTTGGACATGAGAGGGTGGTGAAACACTGGAACAGGTTCTCCAGAGATGTTGTAGATGCCCCATCCCTGGAAACATTCAAGGTCAGGACAGACAGGACTTTAACCTAATCTAGTTAAAGATATTCCCACTCATTGTAGAGGGGTTGGACTAGATGACCTTTAAAGGTCCTTTCCAACTCAAACCATTCTATGACTGTATGATTCCAAGATTATACGATTCTATGAAACAAAGTTGAAGTCTCAGGACATGAGGAAATCCATAACATTGCAAACTCTGTTATTTTGTCCATTGGCAGAACAGCACACTGTGAGAACTGCTGCTCATCATGGGACCGGTCTGACAGGTAATCAAGGTGTTATCAGAAAGGTAATCATGGTGGCATACTCTGAAATGGATCAGGAATGACAGGAAGAGAAAACAGTTCAAGATTAGACAGGGGCCCATGACTGGGAATAGGTGTGTCTTCTGCTTTCCTGACTAAACCCCAAAACTTTTTTATCTTGGTATAACTGGCCCCCTTGCAAAAAAAAGACTTTAAAGACACCAGCATATTCAGTAGTTAGATAGAAAATCTCCTTCCTTGGTAGAAGATCTGCTTCCAAGAGGCTAGATTTGAAACAGTTTTATCTGAAAGCCATTGCCTTCACTGAAAAGAGGCACATAATGACTGCAAGTTGTATTTGGGTACTGCAGCACAATTCCAGCTCAGTAAGACAGCTAATACGTAATGCAGACCGTGTGCCACACCACACCATCTCACAATACACATGCAGTTTCTTGGGAAAGAACAACCTCACCTTTCCATTGGGATAGTCACGACTTATTGGCAGGTTTCTTTTACTATGGAATCTCTAATGTTCAAAGAACTTTGAGATATCACATCCTTTCACTCTCAAAAAATTACATGCACTTCCAAATGTCAAAATAATGCTGAATGTTGTGCAAAGGGCATGTGAAGGAAAGCTAGTTAAATGGATGATGAAAGACCAGATTTGCTAATTATGTATCATTTTGTACATTTGTTTACTGTTATCAGAACCATAATAATTATGAACTCCTATTGGCAGCTTTGAGTATTACTATCTGTAGTGAAAAGGAAAGGACATTATTAATGCACCACAGAATCATGATGGAAAATGACTTGCCTACCGGACTGAGTGATGTATACTGACTTGAGCTGCTGATGAAATTTTCATGTATTTCTTCTTACAACTTCTAAAATGTCTTTCTTGAGTTTTCTTGAGTACAATCTGAGATATTCACACACATATAAGTTTAGGTACACCCTACACTTGAGTCTATTCTCCCTTGTCACATGAATACAATTGATTTTCACTTAATGAATGTTTAAAAGTGAATTGAAGAGTAGTGCAGAAAGGGAAATATAATGGGCTTACTGGTAAGTTATCTTTGGTTTTGGTTTCCTCATGACAGAAATGGGTCTAAGATGGGCTCTTAACCTTCCTTTTCCCATAATCATCATAGAACACTTTCTTAATCTTGTAAAATTTATTCTATTACTTAGACATTTGAAAACTATAATGTCTCTGAAACCCTAATGATACAATCCGGAAAACATCAGCTTGTACTTCAGTCAGTTCTTCTCAGAACACCATTATGTAGTATTTCACCGTCACAAGGTCTCATGCATATATGTTTGACTCAATTTCTTCCATTAGTAGTTCTTATAGGATTATTTTCAAGTAAGATATAAATCTAAAAGTAAGTTATCTAAGTTATTTTCCAAAAGTGTGGCTTATTATTCCTTAGTGAAGGAGGAAAGGTAAACTGTGAGGAAAAAAGAGCAAATTTGCGGATGTAAAAAACTATTTATAATAACACTAATATTTGGAATTGCCTATATTTGAATGGGACTGGGAGAGAGCTCACAAAAAAAAAAATAAAAAATTAAGACTTGATCCAGAGTGTGCTTCTCAAATGTCACAGGAAGAGAATCAGAGAAATTACAGTGTATGCTGATACTGTCACTCATTTAGCAAAATCCATAAATAGACAGTGACAAATATCATGAGTAAAAGCCCTTTAAGTGTTATAACTTGTTCTAAGAATATTTATACTGTGTTCCACCTCTGCAGTTGTGCATCTTAAAATACTGTCTTTAACGGGGGGGAGAAGCACAAAATTTGATGCAGCAGTGTGTAGCCAAATGAAAACATGTTAAAAAAGATAAATGAGGCCAAGCACAAGAACTATAAAAAACTGAAAACAGACAGGTAAGCCCTAACAAGAAGACAATGACAAGAATCTATACCAGAAAATGTGATTTCCTTAGTGATGGAAATAAAAGATGGATGGCTCCTACTGAGGCTACACTTTACCTATTTATTGATACTTTTTTACCCAATCCCTCCACACAGGGGCAAAACACAGCTTAAAAATATGATTCTCCAGCAACTTTTTATCTGGTAGAAGTCTCATTTCAGTCAAGGCCCTGTTTGCTTCATGTAGGTGGCAAAATAGTGACCATACAAACATAGGAGTAAAATATACAGTGAATAGAGAGTACTCTGTGCCAGAAATATCTGGTTTTGTTTTTGTTCTTTTTTTTCCTAAAGATTATTTTAAATTTGGGAGTGTATATGCTTATGCACATGTGTGTGTGACAGAAGGCAGTTGAGTCTGCCCATGTAACGAAGGAAAACAGAGACAGTGAGATCTTTTAGTTTCAAACCACATTTTATTTTCGTTTGCTCTGAAATGCCAAACTTGAAGCACAGAGCATTCTGAACTTATTGAGCAAGTTGGCAAGAGTTACTTCTTAGTCTGAAACCTGAATCAAACAGCTGAAGGTAGCTAGAGTATTAAGAATATTTTTAGGAATCTCAGAAATTTTTATCGGAGTTTCAGTAAAGAGTTAATCCTGTAAGGCAGTCACACCAAAGAACTATTATGACCAAAGGGCTTATGGCACAAACTAGAGCATAAGAGACAATTTAGTGCTCAAAACTGATGAGCACATGTAAACCTATATAGTAAATAAAACCCATACATTTAATTATTTTTGTTTTCTTCACAATCTTCACACTTCCAAATGTTATTTGAAGGACTGAAATCAGGTGAAAACCTGAAATTCTATTCAGAGATGCTATGGAAACTACTACTTCTACATGTTGAGAGACAGTTTTAGACAAATATTGTTTTTACATTGGAAAAAGAAACAAAAATATTAAATAATGTTTAAACACTAGTAGCTAAACCCCCACTGATTATAATTTGGATTGTTAATTACTAAAACACAATATAATAATGGAGTTAATATGCAACTGAAATGATCTCCAGCAAAAATAATTCTTTTATTTAATAGGCCAATATGCAATCATTATGGAACACCCACACCTATTTTTACTAAGCAATTATAACATTTATCAGAAATGAAAAGGTCTTGACTGTGTAAATACTGCTCAGCAACAGCTAAATTAGTGTGCTATCAACTCTGGCGTCATCACAAATCCAAACCACAGGTTCCATTTTAACAGTGTTCTTGCATGTTCTAGGATTAGAAGAAAAGTACTTGTGGATATGTTCAAATTTTTGAGAAATCCATGTTTTCAGTACATTTAATTTCTTTTTTTTTTTGCAAAATATTGCAGTAGCTTTAACAATAAGTCAAGATCCTTGGGGGAAAATAAGAGATGAGAAGTTAAATACACAGATTTCTTAAATTTCATTATGCTCCCAAGCACAGTATAATTCCAAGCACAAATATAAACTGGGAGGAGAATGTACTGAGAACAGGCCTTAGGAGAAAGACTTGGGAATGCTGGTTGATGAGAAGCTTAACATGAGCCAGAAGTTTGCATTTGCAGCCCAGAAAGCCAATCATGTGCTGGGCTGCATCAAGAGAAGTGTGACCAGCAGGCTGAAGAGGGTGACTCTCCCCACCTACTACACTCTGGTGTGATGCCACCTGCAGACCTGCATTCAGCCTTGAGGCCTACAACACAAAACCTGCTAGAGCAAGTCCAAACGAGGGACATGAAGATGATCAGAGGGCTGGAGCACCTCTCCTGCCAGAACAGACTAGGAGAGTTGGATTTGTTCAGCCTGGAGAAGAGAAGACTCTGGGAAGACCTTATAGCAGCCTTCCAGTACCTAAAGCGGGACTGCAAGAAATCTGGAAAGGGACTTTATATAAGGGCGTGTAGGGATAGGGGGAATGGTTTTAAGCTGAAAGAGGGTACATTTAGATTAGATATTGTGAAAAAAATTCTTTACTAAGAGAGTGGTAAGACACTGAGGCAGGCTGCCCAGGGAACTTGTGGATGCTCCATTCCTGGAAGTTTTGGAGGCCAGGTTGGATGGGCTTTGAGCAACCTGGTCTAGTGGAAGGTGTCCCTATCTGTGACAGAGGGGTTGGAACTGAATGCTTTTTAAGATCTCTTCTAACCCTAACTAGTCTATGATTCTATGATTCTTGGTTTGACTTGTCACCATGCCACAATGACTGTGAATATACTAGCTCTGTAAAACTTATGTTTTGTGGTACAGAAAAAAAGGTATTATCCCTTTATCATTAAGCTCAGGGCCCACCTACTGCCTGGAAGTTATAAAGCTGTCTTCGGGAAGCTCTGGAAGACACTGCTTATTATGATATGAAAGTTGAAGACACTAAGATGTGTCTTCAACTGTATAGCAAAGGGATGCTTTTGAAATGCAGTTTCACAATTACTTACTTGCTTATTAACTTTCTTCTTTATTTTTCAACTCATATGGTTTTTACTTCTTCAATAAATACACCAAGAAAACCAAACATTTTGTAAGAATCTTCTGTGGTAATAATGACTCCACTTAAAAAAAGAATCCTGCAGTGTGCTA
>JANHGB010003478.1:470-11142 GCA_026283785.1 Coracopsis vasa | reverse complement strand
AGATGATAGAACCTCTGTGGATTGTAGGGAAAAGTTCACAGGGAGAGGAAGGGTGAGCAAGGAAAAGAGAAACTGTCTTTTATCAGGGTCTTTAGTTTAGTTTAACCCATTGCTAGAACTGGGAGTAAACTGCAACTTGTTAAAGTGGCTATCCTGGATTGAAAACCTGAGTTTGGGCATGGTGAGCTGATTATTCAGCTGTGCATGGCAACTGATCTTCACCCTGCACTCAAACATGCTTTCCAAGGCAATCTGTTTGCTGGCAGTCAGCCTCACAGAACCATCATCAATGGGTCTGAGTTGTCATTGTGAACCAGGATAAAAATGACCCAGAAAATGAAGACATGCATTTTGCCCTGACGCATGTGTTGAACTTTCCTTGGGCTAGGGCTCAAAGTAGCTTTATACTTCAGATCATTCATTATCAGCATACTGCAGCAAACTGTATGGGCAGGAATTATACAACCACCAGTGACCATTATCTTTTCCCATCTTCTTCTGTCCCTTCAGTAGAAGTAGTGCAGAATTAACCATTCCTTTGTAAAGATAACCGAGAACATCACGTGGAATCTCCTTCTCCACAGCTTGCTTTCTAGTCAAAAGTGATTATGTAAAAACATAATGCTATTATTTCAACTTTGATTGATTCAGGCACACTTAGCTTACAGCAATTAAGCTAACATAATGAACAAATCAGCAGTTACATGGCAACTTAACAAGCTATAGCCTAAATGTTAAACTGCAAATGCATAATGCTGAACTTCTTGCTGGGATTCTAGTTTAAAATCCTGATCAGAACCAGACCTCTAACATGTGCCTGGACAACTCACATCTTGTCATTCACTGCCGCTACCATCCTGTCCCTTGCCTTTGAATACCAAGACAGAGAAGCAGCCTGACTGTGAGATGCCTTTCCTTTAGTCTTTGTCAGAGAGAGCATGTGTTCCTGGTACCCCCTCGTGATAGGGAGCAGTCAGGTTGCACACTGCACCTCCTGCCTTCCCATCCTTATCTTACTGTATCTGGCTTAAACCAAAACTCAGTCATGGCACCCAGAGGGGCACAATTCAATGACAATACTTGGGGATAGCTGAGCCTTAAGGGTCCACAATAGAAATGGGCATGTAAGAGTAAGCCTGTAGATTTTGGCCTCTTCCCTCCATGCCATCAGGCAAGACAGTCAAGCAGAGACAGAGCTGTATAAAACAAAACTGGGTAGAAATGCAGGTTCCTTAACTATAACCTAGGGTTCTCTCAGCAACCACCTGGAGATACTTCTTAAATATGTACTCTATTGATGTAACTTTAGATGCTGGTGGACACAGTTGTTAACATTGGATGCAACCATGGGAAATTTTCTCTCCCTGGCCTGGTAAGAGAGATGTTTTGTCATATCCATGTATACATCAGCTGATCTTGACAAGTGAGTTACCTCACCAAAGAGAGCCATTGTCCAGCCTTATCTCTGGATTTCATATTTCATGCTTGCCAGATGTCAGAAAAATACATAGAACAGATGTAGTTCAGAGCTCTTCAGTTTACCTTCGCAAGCCCCTACATGATTGCTCATCACGGGATCTACGTGATTGCTCATCAACCAACTACATTGGAAATCTACAGACTTTTGTTCAGACTTAATCAACTCAGCTGTTCCCTTCCACCAACTTCCTTTCGTTTCTTTCTGGTTCACACCATTTTATAGATGCTGGTGAAAGTTATTTTGAGGATCTGGAGTGGATTTCTGCCTTTGGCTCCTAATTTCCAAAGGTGCACTGGGGACACCCAAATAGAGCCAAAATGTATCATGTATCTCTGCCCATCTCCATTCCAGACAAAACTGTGCACTGATTTCAGGAACTTGCTAAAACTGGCTTCTGTCCCTGAACAGTTTAATCTCTAATGTGGTTAGGGTGAAATAAAACAACACTGTCAGCTCATTTTGAATAAAACATTTGAAAGAGTAGAGTCCTTACTGGCAGAGGCACTTTGGTAAGGTTAGAGATTTCCCTGGTCAAGCTGGCTTTGGCCATAGTTTGTCTTGCAAGTGTGATGTCCTGTCCCATCTCAGCTCTGGGCTCAGCTGATGCTGTCCCATATCTGGCTGTACTTGGGAATCAGTGGGTTTGTATTTAAAGAAGCAGAGAACTCTCAAAGTGGTTGAATGGCACCTTCATGCCTGATCAGTTTAATTTTCAGTTTTTCTTTATAAAGCGTAACAGTTGGTGAACAATGAAATTATTGCCTGCAATTGCCATAGACTACATACAAGAATCAATGCCAGAGTCCTCAGCTGTGACCTTCTTTGCCCTGTCCCATTATCCACTTTTGGGGAAAAGCTGTGTTCAATAAACAGCAGCGAAGCTTCTGGCGTTGATGGCTTTGTGATACTGCTCGAGATTCATGGGGCCACTGCGCATGAAAGTTTAATGATCACATAAATTTCAGGTGCTGTCTCTCCTGCTGCAGAAAACCATCAAATAGATTTATCTCAATGCTCTACTGCCTCCATAGGCATGCTTCGGGCTTTTCCATGCTTTTTTCCCCTCTATTTAATGCTTCGTTTAAATCACTGCTGACACCCACAGCTGAGGAAGAGAGGTCATGCGTCCAAGCACAATGGGGTTTGCTGTTAAAGCACAGCATAGCTTCTCACTTACAGGGAGCTTGTTGTGGCATAAACCAGTGAAGGCACCCGATGCCAAGCTTCAGAAGGGCTGCTTGATCATGGAAGGACCAGGAGCCCTGAAGTTCTTCTTTCACTCTTGGTGCCTGGCTGCCATCTATTCAACAACCTGCTTAAAAGGCATCAGCCAAGGAGATGAGCATCTGCTTTGTCACTGTAGGTGGAAAATGCATTAAAGCCCAATTTAAACAAAACTCATTGGACAAATTGACCAATGTCATGGTCAATATAGGGGTTGGTGTGTGCAGTATTCGTGTTGCTCTCCAGGTAGCATTTCCTGCCATACATAAATATTTTGCCCAGGCCTTGCTTGATCTGTTCTGCCACATCTGGCTGACCACACTTTTCCTGAGCTGAAGCCTCAGCCCTAATGCAGAGCATAGGAGGAGACTCCCTGTTTCAGCACTTTGATAGAAAACAGAGATGCACTTCACTTGTCTTGGTTTGTGAGATAAGACTCAACACCCACAAAAACATCAGTGGTTTGTATGATCTTACTTATAGCAAAAGCAGAACATTCCACTAATGCATCCTGCTCCCTGGCCTGCCATCTGCAGCCAACAACTATGAAGGAGAACACCCTGATGGGCATACCCACCTCAGAGGAGTCCCTCTGGGTCCTCAGTGGCATCTGTAGACAGATCAAAGGGGGAAAATAACCATCTAAGGCTGCAATGCAGTCCCCAGTGTGCAGAGGGGGGTTGTAGAGCCCTGGTTGTAGTTGGAAGGACAGGAGCGACACTGCAGTTGTGGCAAAAGGGCAACCTACCCTCATCTTCCACAGACAGAAGACAGGTTTGCTGCAAGAAGGAAACACTGCCTGTAAATGCAGGAGCACTGGTGACTTTCTCACTGCAACACATCAGAGAGTGAAGAGAACAGGCAAGGAGTTGCAACACAAAGGGACAAGCAGCATAAAGGTACATGGGAATGGTGAACAGGGTCAGGAAGCAGAGTTCCTTCTTCCCAAGGCCAGGATGTTCTAGAGTGTGACAGGAGGGAGATGGTGACAATAGACCAAGGTCTGTTGGTGCTGCTCACAGCTATCGTGGCCTTGGAGCAGAGGGGACATTAGCTCGGTCTCATCCTCTGCTGTGGGATTACAGCTCTGTTAAAAGCCCAGAATTGAGGGTAGCTTCTTTCTTGGGATCATCTAGGACCAACTTGCCCAAGAAGGTTGAAGTGGGCAGTACAATGCCACCTCTTTCTCTTCAAGAGAGGGACAGGTAAGAAAAAAGTGTCATAAAAGGGCACCTGATGCCTATAGTGGAAGGGAACTGCAGGGAACAGAAGTGAAAATCATAGAAACAGGGAGAGCAGATGAGAATTTGATGGACAAATCCCATTTCTAGGGCAGGAAAATGCATCAAAAATTACCATCTGTGCAGGATTTTCTAACAGTTGGTTTGCTGTGAAAGAAGGCAAAGTGGCTGCCACCTTTTAAAATAACAATAATAATAAAAAATCCCACTGTGCACTTCACATTAAAGGAATTTTTAAATAGCTTTTACATAACCTGCAGATTTGGCCCATTCAAGCAGCCATGGTTGAGGTGAGGGAAGGTAGCCAGGCACAAACTGTGCTCGCTGAATTGATGAACTGTATAAAAAGCTCATGAGACATTTTCACTCCTAATTGATTGCAGAAGGCTTCTGTGACATGTGTCACCATCCACCTTGAGGAGAGCTCGACCCATGGGGGATGTGGAAGAGCAAGCTGTGCAGCCCCTTGACAAATCAGTTTGCTTGGGAAAGCACAAAACCCTCAACACTCGCTGTGTGCTGCTCTCCCTCCTCACCTTTGTGCCCCTAAAGCACTTTGTAAGAGGAGACTGGAAGAACAGTGTAATATCTCAAATGCAGCTAATACCCAGTGAATTGTTCAGAGTGTTATGGAGTAAAAGGCTTTTTCCTCATTCTGCCTGTATAACTCTCTTAAAGGATTTTCACTAAGTTCTGCCCTGGTTGTTCCAGGAAAGCTGCTCTGATCTCAGCATGCGTCTGCCACTTCAGCATCCCTCTTAATTTGAGTGGATCTTAGGAGGCTGAGAAATATGGGGATGCAGCTATTACTCACAGTGCCTGCATGTTCCTCTGTGTCTGACCTGTGCACTTTTTTATCCTGGCTTTTGCAGAACTTGTTTTAATGCTTCAGCTGGATAATTTTCCCATTGATTTGCTCTGATGTTGAAGGGAATGGCACTGTTTCCCCGTTGCTAATGGTAAAAATTATGTCCATTCTCCTCACCAGCTGTGACCCTGCTGAGGAGCAGCAAGGAGAAAAGTAGATTTTCTTTTCCCCCTCAGCACTCTCTTTTTTCTCTCCTCCCTTGCTTTGATTGGTGTTGATGGCACATCACTGTCCAGGGCTCCTACACACCTGCAAGCTGCACAAGTACAGCTGCAAGTAGCACACCTGCCTATTGCCTTCTTGTAGAGAGACAGAAGTGAGATGGGGAAGGGGTGAGGAAATCTTTATTCTTTGTGCTCAGCCTCGCAGGACCTCAGAGGTACATGCTCTTCTCTTTTCAGTGCTGAGATCAGTCTTGAGAGAGAGGACAGCTGAAACCAACTCAGAAAACCAACAGCTCTGAACTTTCTGTTCTGCACTTGGCAAAGGTTTTGATACAGAAGGGAAAAAAAAGGAAAGCATGGGGAAGGATTGGTCTTTTCTGTCTTTTTTTACTCTCTCTCTGTCTTTTATTTCACTTATGTCCCTGCTTGCTATAATGGTTGTTTTTATTATACCCATGGAAGTGAGTTTTGGAAAGAAGCTCTGCACAGCAACTCTTTCACTCTTTCATGTCAAAGTACTAGCATATAGTGTGATCAAAGCCACCTAGCTTTCAAAGGCATGGTCATGGCCATTGCTCATGTGGCTGACAAAATAAGGTCATGGTGGACTTCATCAGGAAGTTCGTGATGGATCACAGTCCCAGTCAGGCTCAGGAGGAAGTTTGCTGAAGTAACCCCAAGCATTGGTAGTCATTGCCAGGGCTTCAAAGAGTCTGCAGACGTGTTATATCCAAGGCCACCTCAAACATCAGCCAGTCCTCCTTCAGGACTTAAGCACAGAGAACACACTCTATTTGAGGTCTGTAATACCTCATGTGCAAGTCCAGTCCCATTCTCCAAGTCAGACAGCTTTCACCCATTACACTGTACTACATGGACACTGTGCTAAATGAGGTGAAGGTTGTGTCACACACCCATGCCCCAGAAGATGCCTGAGGAATGAAAGGCAACTTCTGCTCATCTTGATATTGAAGGAAGATAATCTCCATACTGATGTTTTTCCTGCTGCTGTAACCGTATGACATAGGAAGGGAGAGGTTCTGCAATCCTTCAGATGGTCAGTGGGACCAATGCAGTTTCAGTAAGGCTCTGAGGTCATGACGATGAGGTCTACAGCACACTCCACTTTCAGTGACAGAGTTTACCATTCCCAGCTTCCAGAGAACTGTTTGGTTTTGTTACGATCTGCTTCCCCTATCCAAAGGGCTTGTTGCAGTTACTACAACATTAAAGCTAGAAGCTGATAGAGCTTTCAAGTAAGTACTAGCGACAAGTCTAAATAGATAAAATAGAATTTGTTTTCCAGCACTGAGTGCTTTCTTTCAAGAGCATTGCTAAGCAGTTCCTTTGTACCTTTCTCAACTGAGCTGCAGAAAACCTTCTCCTTTAAAGGAGATAATTCAGTTGGAAAGCAAGTTAGTGTGTAGCTAATGTTTAACTCAAGATGTGCTTTATATTTGAAGGCATTAGCCTGCGAGGTATGTACTGCCTGAGGAAAGGAGAGTGATGTAACTATTGATGGATGCATGGGGGATAAAACTGATGAACAGCACAAAAGAATGAATTGTACAAACAAGTCTCATTGTTCAGGACTGCTCATTTCTAAAGCTATTGCAGCATAACTGGAAGTGTGTGTTGTAAAGAGGGCAGGTATTGCACACACTGGGGAACTGGAGCATGATGTGGAGATTGCAAGTGAATGGTAGCTGCTTCTGAAGGCTCTCCCTCAGTAAAGTGCTGGTAATATTTCAAGAAATGCCTTCCTTAAGAACATCCTTGTTGTAAACTCTGAGCTCTGTGAACAGAGATGGGAAAATTTGTTAATTTGTGCCTTTTACACAAAAATGCTCTTAACTCCTTTTTATTAAGGAAAAAAGAGCACAACTTATTTAGCAAACAACTTATATCATGTCTTGCAGCAGGGCTTAGCAGCTGTATATGGGGGGGGGGAAGAAAAAGATTTTTATAGCAAATCTAGATTTTAATTGTGCAGTCTGGATTGTGCTTGTGTCATGAATACTTTGGAAATCCTTTATATTGTCTCTGGGACAAGTCAGTACATCCCAAACCCCATCAGCACTGCTGTGGAATCTGAAGGGGAACCATCTTTGGCTCAGCAGGGACCAATAATGCTATGAAACTCCCCTCCTCAGCTGGGCAGGTCTATTAACCAGGCATCCCCTTCCAGCTCATCTACAGTTTTCTTTTAACCTTCACTTTATGATACTCCAACTTGTTTGCAGTAATGTGTGTGTTGATGTGACACACATTGTCCCAAAACAGCTGTGAAGTTCACATAGGGAAGAGAGGAAGGGGAGTACAAGGTCTGGTCTTCTTCCCTGGGGTCACCTTGCAGACTGTGAAACAGCTTGGATCTGGTGAAGGAGTAAAAGAACCAGGGAAATCAGAGTTGCTGACTGACTGCATTGTTGATGTGGGACTTGAGGCTCATAAAGCTTTCTCTCTCCATATTATGTCCTGTCAGGATGTTGGCAGATGAATGTGACCCACAAAATGTTCTGTGTGTCTGGTCTCGGGAGGCAGTGCTGAACCGTTTCCCAACAGATGGTGACCACTTCATGGATGTAACTTGTCAAATGGACTCAAGCATCAAATGAGAGTTAGGCAAGGGAAAAGGTGAGAGGGAAGGCCCAGGTAACTTCTGCTTCTCCTGACCTCAGACATGAATTAAGCATGGGGTTCAAAATGACTCTAAGGATCCTGGCAGTGTTATGGGACATGTGCTGACGCAGAAAGTACTGATGTTCCTCAGGAGACCAGCCACACTACTCACCTGCCCTTGTGTTAACTTTAGGAAGGGATTACTGGGATCTAAGAAAGTCCTAGCAAGAAGCACAGAGGATGCCTATTCCTCATGGTCATTAAACTTTCCAGAGATGTTGAAATACAAAATTGCATACTTCAACCGACCTGGGCAGACAGAGAAACCCTCTCTGTGTTAATGAAGTATTCCTGTAAGGTTTGCTGCGTTTACAACTTTGAACATCCAGACTGGTTTATGCTCACTGTATGGAGAAGAAAACACAAACTAGACAGCTTTATTTATTTTACCAATAAATGAAATGGGTTTGGGTGGAATTATTAGTGCTTGAGCCACAGCAAGGAGTAAAGGATCTTTAATCTTGTAGAAGTGAAGGAGTAAAATTTACTAACGATGTTCTTATATTACACTGCTGGAAGGGACTTGCTAGAAGCAACCCAGAATCAAATAGGCTTCTTTAATGTATCTGTTTTCACATTTGCCCCAGTCCATCACTCCAGAATTAGCACTGATGTAGTGAGGAACTGTGAAACCTTTTACTTTGGTACCTCTGCAAGAAAACAAATGCTTTCCTGGCTATTGTGCTTCAGCTGGGAGAATGTGAATAATTTAGAATTTTCCTCTCTTTCCTGTGTTCTCCTTTCTTATCCACTTTAATTCACATAGTTTTTCTCATTCCCAAGCAGTTTTATACATGCAGTGTGTATCATGAATTTTTGGCCAAATTGAGGTTTTCCATGATCACCTCAGACAACCTTTGAAAGAAGTCTTTGGTGTAGCCCAATAAGGGTGGTGGTGTGGGGCAGTTCATGTGCTTTTGGGGACCTGCACTCTTATACTGGTAGAGGGCAGGCCACAGGGACAGCCCAGCCACTGGCACAGACCATGGCAAGGCACCTCAGCTTTCCTAAGGGATATTATGGTCACTAGTTGCCTGGTGGTAAATCAAAGCTCTGGAATGGGAAGGGGACCTTTCTAAGACCTTTATGTGTCAGCCGTCAGCCGTGCCATCAACTGCCCTTGTCCTCTTCTGGGTATTCTGAGGTGTTTCTCAGCTTCTCCTTTACCTATGTGATCTCTTCTTAACTTTCTTTTATTTCCACATAGTTCGTTTGAATCCCACATGAGGAGTTATGGGGGAAGAATATGTTAAAAACCAAGATTTGGAGGCTGAGACTTCCTCTTGTCTTGGATTTTTTATCTTTCAGGTAATTGCCTCATTTAAATCCTGAATAACTGCTCCACATCAGGTTAGACAATTAAGAACACGTATCTCCAAGCTCTGCCTTTCTGCTAAAGAAAACACCTCAGTCCATTTTGTCCACTGATATATATAAAAAGATTGAGAAACTGAAGGGTGCACAGCAAGCTGACAGAAATAGTACAGAATATTCTCAGGTTCTCCATACAGTCTACAGAGAAGCACCTGCATGGTGTCTGAGTTTTCTCCTTTGCTCTCACACTGCTAGTAGCCTGGTCATTTTACTCTGAATAGCAGTGTGAAATAGAGTAGGGCTGAGAAAATGGACTTACTTAGTTTAACTGTACCAAGTGGGACCTCTTCAAGGATTCATCTCTTTAAGATTCAAAAGCATCCCGAGGGAATTAGGATGATGTAGACATTTCCATCTTTGCATATTCAGCTTGAGATATCCTATAGAAGTCAGGTTTTTAACTGTCCCTATTATTTTCCCTGCTGCCAGATGAGCTCCATAAAGTTGTCTCTAGAGACCAAAGTCATTGTTGGGAGCGCAGACCACCACAGCACATCACACAGCCTGTGCTTAACCAGGCCTTTCCCTTCACGACAACTTGCCAATAGCATAGAAGTGGGGGGTTTTCAATCCAGAGGCTCCAGGCTGATGCTTAACACAGATGTGTTAAAATCTTCTGGAAATTGCCTGGGAGGTTTTGTTCCTTTTTATTAAGAGAGGTGAAAAAACCCTGAGAGACGTAAGTCAGGTAGTGCCATGCATGGCTGTTTAATAACAGGCTTTGTGAGGTGTAATTCCTGTGGTACCGCTTGGCTTCTTCTTGCCATAGGTGGTTAATTATAGCATCCACAGCGCTCCCAGCAGTGGAGCACAGGGACATAGCGCATGGCCTCTTTCTGTTGACTCTCCCCCCTCAGCTTCCACTCCCCCTCTTCTGGAAGATAAAGAAGCAAATCCCAATTTAGTCATCAAGGTCTGAGACATGCAGTGAATAATTCAATTCGTCGTCTTCACAAATGGGCTCAGCTGTATAAACAAACTCAGTTGTTCCTGCAAAGCACATAAATCCACTTCCCAATGTTTTTTAGGCAAAGGATATTTTGCTGTAGTTGAAAGACATGGGATGTAAAGAGGGAGAGGGGTCATGAGTGCTTTGCTGGTGAAGCAGCAGGGTGAAAAACTGCCAGACCTGGGACTGGGGCGCTGTGAGCCACCAAACCAATGAATTGGGTCATCTCACAGCCAGGAGAAACTGTGAGCTGTGTGGCTGAGAGGCAAGGATGGGATCAGGAAAAACAGTGCCATTAGCCTCCTACAGTTCTTCTTGACACCCTGTTCAATGCACCTGCTTTGTAAAAGCCACCAGACCCCCAGAGGTATGAAATTAGTCAGGTTCATGAGATGAACGCATAGCTCCAAGAGCCTGATGGCCACGATAGACATGCAGGGATTTCAGTACGTGTGTGAACAGCCCTGGATCCCTGAATAAGCACAGCTGCATAGCAGGGCCAGGATGATCTTTGCTTTCATTAATGAAGATGAGACTCAGTATGCAGAGGCTGGCTGATCAGCAAGGGCAGTTGTGCTGTAACTTGACAGCCTGTTGGCTTATCCACCTTGGAATGGATGACCGCAGAAATGTCTTTGCACTTCCCCTCGCCTTGGGGAGGTGGGCTTTGAGCAGAAACTCTCTTGATGG
>JANHGB010003473.1:8581-30406 GCA_026283785.1 Coracopsis vasa | reverse complement strand
GGGATGAACTTGCCAGCAGCAAATGAGCATTGCCAGACCCTGTACCTGTCTTTACTGTGACTTAAAGGGAACTGCAGGTGTTCCCAGGTGGCCAAGAAGGCCAACAGCTCCTGGCCTCTACCAGAACTAGTGTGGCCAGCAGGACTAGGGAAGTGATTGTCCCTCTGTGCTGGGCACTGCTGAGGCTGCACCTCAAATCCTGTGTTCAGTTCTGGACCCCTCACTGCAAGAAAGACACTGAGGTGCTGGAGTGGGTCCAGAAAAGGCCAATGAAGCTGGTGAAGGGTCTGGAGCACAAGTCTGATGAAGAGCAGGTGAGGGAACTGGGGTTGTTTAGCCTGAGGAAAAGGCAGCTCAGGGGAGACCTTATCGCTCTCTACAGCTACCTGAAAGGAGAATGTAGCAAGGAGGGTGTTGGTCTCTTCTCCCAAGTAACAAGTGATAGGATGAGAAGAAATGGCCTCAAGTTGTGTCAGGGGAGGTTTAGATTGGATATTGGGAGAAATTTCTTCACTGAAAGGGTTTTCAAGCACTGGAACAGGCTGCCCAGGGAAGTGGTTGAGTCACCATCCCTGAAGGTATTTCAAAGATGAATAGATGTGGCCATTAGGACATGGTTTAGTGTTGGGTTAATGGTTCAACTTGGTTACCTTAAAGGTCTTTTTCAACCTAAAGAAGTCTATGATTCTGTGACCTATATCTTGCCTATTTATGGTCTAAAGCTAAACTGGTGTTTCATTTAACTTGTAAATTCCTTAGCATTTCTAACCCAAGCATTTAGGGACAAGGACTAACAAAATATTACTCTTTAGGATTACGTGACAAAAGGTAACACTATTTAGATATTTTACTCAGAGCCCTTTAATTGTAGTGCATGATGTAACAAGCATTTACTGAAGGCAGCCCACAGATCTACCTGTTCTGCACAACATGTCATGAGCTGAGGGCAGTAGCAGATCAAAAGTCATCTGCAACGTGCCATGAGAGAAAAGAGGAAAGCACTTTCAGGTGAAATTCCCAAATTGCCTGAGGATGTAAGTAACACCCTCCTGTTACCCAGGAAAACATAAACTATATTCAATAATTCCTGACCTTCTGACCTGAGGAAGACTTCCTGCTGCCTTCAGATCTAGTGGTTAATTTAATCCTGACTCTGTAAATGCAGTATGTCAACCAGACACTTCCCAACATCCTGCCTTGTAACCACATCAGAAAGTTATGTTTCCAGGGAAAAGGAGGGGAACCATCTCCATGCCCTGTCAGCTGTGTCCTGATGTACCAGATTGCTGTGGTACAAGTGGAATGCAAGCAAACAGCAACACCACATCCTTCCGGAACATCTGAAATATGCACTTTACCTGCTCCATCCTATAATTACATTAGCCTTTTTTGAAGCTACTCATACTGGTGATTCAGTGCTATTGCACGCCCAGGCAAGACATACAGGTTTCTTTTTGCCACCTCTTACAGTCTTCAGCTTACTGCAGAAGTTCCCCCTAGAAGTCCCTCAAAGCATGGCGTTGAACATTGCATTATCCCATTTCTATTCCTCTTCATAACATTATGCTGTCTCTATTTTTATTATGCCAGGGGAGAAGGACATCTTTCTCACATGCTTTGACTGGCAAGAGCAATCAGCTTTAGTCTCTGTGACATTCCAAAGTGCAGACCTGTCCCTTACTGCAGAGATGCTAGTGGATATCATGTCCCCTAGCAATTTCCCTCACTCAGTTCCCTGCATGCAACAAACGGCAGTAACTGGACAGAAACCACAGGAAAGTGAACAGAAATGGGAAACAAGATGTTTATAGCAGCAGTGGGATTAGTTATTTTTTCTTAAAATTATTATTTTGCATCTATTCCTCATTAAGTTTCCTAAAGCTAAAAAGCGCATTTCAGCCATGGGTGAAGGGATTGAAATAAGACAGTGTGTAAATTTTCTTTCACAGCATGGTGTATTGCCATCTGGTGGCTGTTTTACCTATACTGTGCTGAAGGTGTGAAGTGCACTTTTCTTTTTTTAATCTTTTGTAAGCATAACTATTTAAGAAATGTGAGAGAGATCAGTCACAAGTGGATGATGTTTATCTCAGCTTTTCTGAAACTTCACTCTCACTTAGTACCATTCCATCAAACTATTTGTCCCTTATGTGTGCAGGCTGTTCTGAACTTAACCTGCATACTGATTGCCTCACTAATGTAACTCTTTCTTACTTTTTTCTTTTATGTTTAGTGAAATGCAATTGAGTGATGTTTTTTCTTACAGCATCTTTTTTTTTGTTTTAACTTTTTAATGTATTTTGCATTTGATTCTGAAAAAAAAACAACAAACCAAAACCAACTCCTCCAACCAGAATCTGTGAAATCAAAGTCAATTTAGCAGAAATTTTGATGTGACCAATTAATAAAATGATTAAAAGCATGAAGAAAATGTGACGGTAAAAGCTACGTTCCAGCAGAAGTGTCTTAGTTATATGTTAATATATTCTGCTCAATAGAACAATTTTTTTCCTTAGGTGTATCTCCAGAGTACACACATACAGTAAATGTCTGTACAGAAAATTAATTACAGTGATGTGTTCTTTGGATTATCTTTAACACCACTTAGTCTCCTATAGTATCATCCATACAGAACTAAATTTACTTGAGATCACCTTAATTCAGGAAGGGATCTCTATTTATACATGAGCCTGAGACACATTTTTCTGAACAGTAGACTTGGGCTAGCACTTTAATGCTTTCCTGGATAAATGCCTATAAAGAGATCTGTGTTGATTATGAAACTGTTCTGCTTTGGTGACAGTGAGAAGAATAAATCACAAAGTGACTCTTAGTGACTTCATCATTGCTTTGATCGTGTTTTTTCATAAAGATGTAAATCAGATATAACAAAATCAAAAGAAAAATCAGTGGAAGCAGGTGAAGTTACATTGGTAGTAGATAAACATAAAGACAAGAAAATCACTCTCGGTTACCATCTAAGGATCTGCCTTGGAAAATCTTCTGGGTTTTGAAGCCTTTCACACTCATCTTGCCTAGATTTGAATGTACAACATTTAAGAAACCTAAAGTTTCTTCAGTCTGAAGAAAGGTGTTGCTATTGCCCAGGGCAGACATTGGCAATGGGATATTTTCTGTTATATTGTGCTTGAATTATAAGGGAACAGAAACAAGCCTTTTGCTGCTGGGCTTTTCTTAGCCCATAAAAATGAATGGAGGAATTTATCTGATCATTGTTCCATTCATCCTTGCCAATGAAGGAATAAGGACTGGAGCTGAAAGAAAAAGGCTTTTCTGACCTTTCCCACTGCCAAATGAAGGCTGTTTTCAGCTTGTGACACCCTCCCTGACCTGCTGCTTCTTAAGGTGGCTGAAGCAGCTTCCCTGCAAGCCAGTTGTGTACAGTGCATGTGGCAGAACATGACCCTGGCATCAGCTACTGTTCCCCATTGCTAACTGTTGATACTAATATGTACTTCCTAGAGCAGCTCTTTGGCAGTCTCACAGCTGCAGCACATAAAGCTCACGCTAAGCAAATATCACCCAGAAAAATGCTGCTGATCTTCACAGGAAGCAGAGATGAATCACTTCCTTTTTATAGTCCTCTGTCTCCCATTTTACTTCTATGTGAGATCAGAGAAGAGAAATAATCACAACTTTCGTTTGCTGGGAAGTAGAGGAAAACCAAGGAAGAGATTTCCAGCTATGGTTTCTCATTCAAGTGCATTGCTTACAGCCATTTAAACAATCCTAGGCCTCCTTCTTCACTCTCATTTCTCTATCTATGTTGTGCAAATGCAAGTGTTTGAGCCCCAAACTCTTAACAGACCAGTGATCTGTCTGAAAAATAACCTGGCAAAATGAATTGGCTATTTTCAGCCATACCAGCTCCCTGATGCAATTCACTGCTCACCTACATGAACAGTAGGAGAGAAAGAAGTGACACTTCTCTCTCTACAGAAAGATGTGAGGAATGAGCAGCCATGGGAAAAGTGAGTGGGTAGCAGACAGAACCTGTTTTGTTTCATGCAGAAGTACCTGAAATGTACATTGGATTTCAACCATAGAGTCCATCTTCCATTTTCAAAAAGCATTAAGCTTGCCGAAAGCTGTCTCTTAGAGAGCTCAGGCCAGTTAGGACAGTGTTTGTGTTGCACTTTGGGCAATACAGAGATAGATTTGCACAAATAGGAATTTCAAAAGTGCCTTGGTACTTGTCTTCAATGGATATGAACATCTGTTCTGAAGTGTAACTGTACCTGTGTAGCAATTCCCAGGGTACTAACTTTATTGCCTCAACAGAGGAAATCCAGGTCCGGCAGGGTTGCCAGCTTTCCCTAGATAAGCAATTAATTCAGGAGATAGCAGTAGCAGACACTGATGTGCCCACACAGGGGGCTGTGTTATGCATAACGAACCACTAAATTTCACTTTCAGCACTTTAGATAATGAGAAAGGGAGATGAAGCAGTTTGCTGAACCGAATGAACTACCCTGTATTCCAGGTGCACCTGTGATTGCTGGTGTCATGAAAACATGCGGCAGAAGGTGCCCCTGAAATCCTAACTTCAAGTAGGTTTTGACAGTCTGTAGAGAGAAAGGCCCTGGTCTAGACATGAAGAAGACACAATTGCCTCAAAAATGAGGAATTGAAATGTGCATCATATTTTTTTCTGCTCTGCTGTGATGTCCAAACCAATTGGCAAACTGGATCAGCCGTTATTGTGTGAACAGAGCATGGCTTCAAGCCTGCAGTTTCGATAAGAGTTATGTTGGGAAACATTGTGTATTTAAGGTTCAAATGCAAGATGATGACGCTTGGCATTTCCTAGAAGCTGATAGCCACAGGTAGTTGCAAAGGAACTCATACAGCAGCAGTGTCAGTGTTGCCATTCTTAATACGGATTGACTGCAAGTGCCCAGAGCTTTGTTCTTGTTCAGCTTCTGCATTTCTGCTTTATAGTTTGCATTTTTTCTTTATATTTAGAGCAAACACATTTCCCTAGGTAACCTGCAGGCTTTCCCCAGGAACTGCAGGAGGCCCAGGTAGAAGTCTCTTGGGATATGTAAGAATTGTTGTCAATGGCAGAAGGTAGTATTCAAAGGAAAATGTGAATCTGAAATACATTTCCTTTAAAGACAACTCATTGGATAGGGTGTGTCTGCATCTGGAGTTACTGATTTCTGTCCAGAGAGTCAGGCATTACATACTGTGTCTGGAAAACAGAAATGCATTTATTTTAATAAATTAAACCCTTAAGAATTGTTTTTGTTGGTGGTTGGTTTTGTGGTTCGTTGGTTTTGGGGAGGGGAGTTCAGGGGTTGTTTGGGGGTTGGGTTTGGGTTTGTTTGTTTGTTTGTTTGCTTGATTTGGTTTTGGGTTGGGTTGGTTTGGGGTTTTTTGGACTTTCTTTTGCCTTTTTTTTTTTTTTTTTTACTATAAGACATATTAAAGAAAGAGAGGGTATTGATTGGATCTGGCAGGTGGTAAAGCAGTTTATCCAGGCTGCAATCTCTTAAAGTCCAGCCAATTTCAGCTTTCCTATTTTAAAAGCATTAACCATTTGCTCTTTGCCTGGCAGTCAGGGAGAGACAAACATGGAATTTAATGAAATCAGTTATCTTCTTGGGAGACAGATGGAAGGATGAGGTGTTTAGTAATAACTTCAAAGTTGTTACTAAGCCTTCTCAGATGTATATATGAAATTAAGCACCCTGGAAAATGCTGTACATGTAGAAGACAGTGCTGAAACTGTCTCTAGAAAATTATCCACACTGAAATCACACCTGAACAACATGCAAACCGCATGGACTGGGAAATGAAATATGTAAGGAAAATAGCAGGAAAATATGTAAGAGGCTTAATTCAAAATCATTCTTGAATGGTAAAGCTACTGGAAAACGAGGGGGATCATAGATTGCAATCTAGGTTTTCATTAAAACCGAACTAGAGATCATGGAAAATATTCCTTTGGAATTGGTAATAACAGGTAGTATCTGTATTAGCAGTACTCTTAAAATCTTAAAGGTGGAAATAATTTCAAATTATGGACATTTGTAACATTTTACTTATATATAGCATTTTGTAGAAACACAGAAACTGATTTTAGGAGCATTAAGTAGCACAGAAACTGATTTTAGGTGCATTAACTATCTGAGTATCTGAAGCACCCTTGCAGTGACAGCACTGAATTCAGTGGGGGGTTTCTGAATTTACTGAAATGTTAGTCTAGCCATGACAAGAAGAAAATCCTAAAAGCAGCAGGAGATTTTATATATAAAGGTTGTTGAATCGTGAAGTGCAGAAAATGGGCATCAAAGGATTTGAGGGTTTGCTCTGGAGTTTTGGGATTAAGTCACAGCTTAGGTGAGACAACAGAAATTCACTTTCTCAGGATCAAGTCTGTCAAGGCCACTGTGTTGTTTGTGACAAAGTCCTCTGGTATCTCCAAGGACAAATGTTTACTTTCTCAAAGTTTTCTTCATGGGCACTCTGTGCTAAGGCTACGTAGATAAAATGGTTGCATAAGAGATGCAGATTTGCTGATGGTACACTGGAAGGCAAAAGCTGACAGCATTCTACTCCTCACAAAGATTTTGCACCCAAATGTCGATGTGTGTGTCACTTCCATTCATTTTATATTCCATGTTCTTCATCCCACCAGTCCTGCCTGGATGATGGATGGGACTCAGTTCCTTGTGCTCCACTGCAGTGTAGAGGTAAGACTTTCTAAACACCTGTCACATTTCTTAGGTTAGGGTTGAAAAAGAAAAACTCTTAAGCTTGCCACAAGACAAAACTACCATTTTATATGGCCTTGACTGTCATTCTGTGCTAGCAGAACTCTATTAATCTACCAAAAATGAAACTGCAAAATCAAAGGGTAACTTTACAGTATCTGTCTGCTTCTTGAAATGACACTTACTGTGCTGGAATTCCATGTTTATCACATCCCACAGGCTGCCAAGCCAAATCTGCCCTACTTTGAAATAAATTAGAAATTCAAATTGTTTTAATCAAGTCCTGAAAACCTCACCAGGAATGTAAAAGTCCAGGTGGCTGGCTGCATCATCAGGAAGAGATGTTTTGAAAGATTTGGAATCGGCACTGAGTGAACAGGGCCATAGACACTAGGTAATGCAGAAGGACACCCATCCTTCCTTTGCCAAATGTCAGTGGAGGAAGGGAGGGATGGGAAGGACAGCAAGTTTTTGTGGAAGGATGGTAATCACTGGAGACTGCAGATATGATTCTGAGCATGTAAATGGATTTTGATTAAGTATCAGGATGCCTTTTTCTCTTTTTTTTCTTCACCTTACTTTTCAACAGAGAATGACACTTCAAGTCTAATCTCAAATCCTACTGACAATTTCCATCAACTTATTAGACTCAGTATGACACTTTTTAAATTACTTTATTCCCTTCGAGTAACATAGCCAGTAAGAATGCTTTTTGACACCTTGGTAATGCCGTGCCTATTGCTAGTCACACTCGAATGCAGCTGCCTGAAACTGTATGTCCATTTTGTTTTAGCAAAGCAAATTGATTTCCTGAATGCAGTAAGAAGAGGTTCAGGCTTAGTTCCAACTCTGCATGCTAATACCAGGCAAAGAAAAATCCACAGCTGGATAGACAACAGTGTAAACAAAAGAGGAATTAAGATGTTTTATTTAATCATGTCATTAAGACTGTCCTAATTATAGCATTAAGATGTAAACAAGATTTGTAGAATAAGAAACTCAGGACACAGTCAGATCTGCTGCTTTTCCACCGTCTTCCTCCACAAATAGGGAGAAAAGTTACGGTTACAGCTTAACTCCCCTCAATCTACCATGGATACACATCCTGGTTATCCTATTAAAAACCTGCATTGCTGTACTCAGATTTCTGGTGTTTCTTAAGTTAGTTTTTAACTGACCAAACATCTAGGAAAGGAATAAGTCTAAGTCAGCTGTATGTACTTCAGCCTTTAAACATCCAGGTCTATACAGTGACTGTGAGAGGGGAGAGAGAGGAAAGTCCATCTTGCACTTCTGAAGCAATCCTCCAGCTGATTTGCTTTGCGGATGCTAGACTACCAGAAGCCCATGTTTCTCAGAGCTCTTGGTGCTCAAAGTACAGCCCATTTTAACCAAGTCCAGTGTTTTTGATATAATACTTAAGCAGGGCCACCTCACCCAGAACGTACCTCAACTAAAGTAAAGATCTCTTCCTTCACAATAATAATGAACTAAAAAGAACTATTAATTACACCTGTTGGTCCAAATCTAACAGCTTTTCCTAGGACAGAAATTCACATTACTATGTTTTGGTGGTCTTCCAGTGGAGGTGTCTGCCATCCATGATGCCAGGCTTATATCCAGGCATATATCAACAACGTTCCGCTACTCAGCTCTGACTTCCTCCTCCATGGTACAGACCTTCTCTGGTGTAGACCTCCTCCAAGGTGTTTCTCTCTGGCTATTTCTTAGACTCTTTGCACACTTACAAACACATGAACTGCCACACTGCATCAGGTTAAACACCAGTTTAGCCCAGAACATGGACTCAGCAGCACTCATTATACAGTATTACAGGAAAGTGCGTAAGAAACAGAAGTATACTGTGATATAACAGAAGTGTACAGTAATAAAATAAATGCTGCTTCCCTGCAGTTAGCTCTTCAGGAGCTGATTATTCAGGAATTTGGAGTGAACCACAATGTTTAATACACGTAATTGAATACATTTGATTTTATCTAATTTATTTTTTTTTACCCCTTTGGCCTCCTTTTGCAAGGATTGCTATGATTTAATTTTGATTGGTGTGAAAATGTGCTTCCTTTTGGTTTTTTTAAAACCACTATTGATGATTTCGTTGGATGTCCCCTCAACCTCAAGGATAAAATATTTCATGTAATCATTCCCTAGTCATCTTTTCTAAACCATTTTTATAGTTTTATGTGCTTTTATCCTATTATCCTCTCATTTATCTCTTTTCCAGACTGGAGGGCTGAAGTCTGTCTTGCTGTTGTGTATCTTTGGTCACCTTGCAGCCCTTCTCTATCTCATCTGTAGCTTTCTGTACCTGCCTTGAGGCTACTGGGGAAGAGCCGTACACTCATTCAAGCTGCGGAAGCACCATGAATTTATGCGGTGATATAAGAATACTTTCTTGGTTTACTCCATGCGTTTCTCAATAATTCCTAATGTTTCATATATTATTTTGACCTCTCCCAAGCACTGAACTGATGTTCCCAGAAATCTAGCAACAGTCACTCCAAAATGTGTTTCCTGAGCGGTAATAGCTAATTTAAAGCCTGTTATTATGTATGAATAGTTTGAGTTATTTTTATTCCATTTACTTTACTTTGCACTTATGAGCATTAATTTTCATTTGTCATTTTATTATCCAGTTACTCAGAGTTGAGATTCTGCTACAGCTCTTTGCAGTCAGCTTCAGATTAGACTGTTTTGAATAATTTGCTATCAATCAGATGCAATCATCTCAAATGCAGTATTTATCCCCTTTTTCAGCTGTTTCCAGTTTCATATTTTCCATTCTCTGTCACTTACATAGATTTCTCTAGAACATGGCAATCACCCCCTTCCCAGTTCTTTTCTAGGCTTCCTCCTCATAACACCATGAAAAAAATGCCTGAGTCTCCCATTCAGTTAGTTAACATCTCTACAACAGGACATGTGTGGGATTCATTTCACCTAACTTTAGTTGGTGACATCTATTTCTGAGCCAAGTTGCCTCTATAATCAAATAGAGAGGAAATAGGCATTGCTACAGTGAAAGTGATCCAACTGTCATGTAAATGTCTAAAATGCACCGGATGATTCATGTCCTAAAAGTGTTTATGCCTCCTCATTGACTCAAAGGGAGTCTACAGTGAGTGGAGCAGATGCAGATTATCTACATCAGAGGCAGAGATATCATAAATTAGGTGAGAAGGATCCTGCTTTTCCCTCACGGATCTCACTGTGCTGCAACCACATAATTTTTCTGATGGACTAAAAATCCAAGAACATTCTTTAAAGACCTCAAACCTGGAGTAGGGAAGGACAGGGCTTAGCAGAAGTCTACAGGGTAACTAATACCTTTGCTATTTCCCACACAGGAAAAATGCAGCTTCCTGTGCAGTGTATTCCATACAGCATGTAGCCCAAGTGTAGCCAAGATCTGGTCCAGCTGGGTGCAGGCTTCCTAGAACAGAGTGTGCATAACCATGGACAGGCAATATTCCACATGCCCTCCGTGATCACTCTAGCTCCAGAATACTGTAATGCCACCACAGTTGCTATGAGAAAGTTTAGACAGGACTGGTCTTCCCTTGGGAAGATTTATTAGTGCTTGAAATATCTTCCCATTTCCTTGTAACATTTCTATAGCATCATGTCTTCCACAAAAGGAGCAAGCTTATAATGGATACCTGTATTTCAGCTTCTCTTTCCTGTCTTACTCACCATGCTTTCTGTCCCATATCATCCTTCACAGCAATCAAGAGTCATGCCTGGCAGGGGATCATTCACTTAGAGCTTTTAGACTGTTCCCTCCACAAGTTAATGACAAAAGCTATATTTCTAAAAAATCAATGTTCTCACAACAGTCCACTGAGATAGCTAATATAATCTTGAGATGCTTAGTAGGGTTACATCTGAGATCTGGTTTACAGCCAATAATATATAGGGAAAGTGCTGCACTTAGGACATACAAAAAAATCTTAAAAAAAAAGATCTAATTCATTTTTCTTTATGCAATATTCACTAGGGCACAAATATCCAGGGAGCAGCTTGTTCTAAAGCTTCAAAATATTACTGCAAATTAATGTGCACTGATTAGTACCCTTAAGCAACTGAAATACTCTGAACACATCATAAAAATACTCCTTCCTCTCTCAAAGAAATATTCAGAAAACACAGACTGTGAAAAGTCTTTTCAAAATAATATTACTTTTATCTTCAGTTAGTCTTCAAAGCAATCTCCTGACCCTATGTCTGAGATAAGAGTAATGAAGCAATAAGATACATTAAGTATAGCATAGAGAGAGTTACTGTGTACCTTCGGAGAAATGACAGTGTATTGGAGATGGTAACAGCACAGTCTCTCCACTACAGCTTCATGTGGAAGACCCATGTCCTTTCCAGAGAGAAGCCACTGGACGTGGCATTTGGAACTCTTGGCCAGGGACGGGTGAGTAACGCCAGCCCAGAAGTGACAAAGGACCGCAGCCATTCTTGCGAAAGAAAGATTGAACCAAGGGAGAAAAAAAAAATTATCTTTAAAGAATATTCAGTAATGAAAATAACAGAAAATCATTGATCTAATTATCTAAATGTTAATTGTTAATCTAGCACTTAACATCTAGCACTTTTCCACCTGAATAATGGAAGAGACTTAGCCAAGTCCCTGATATACCCCCTGGAGCTATCAGTGCCATGAGATAAAAAGCACTAGAATTCAGCCTAAAGCCCTGCCAAATGCCTAATAACTAAAACCATAAGAAATTCTGACAGGCAGGTAGAGGCAAACCTTCTGTAATGAGGTATATATAAAAAAATCAGGTGATTGCAATAATAAACTGCTACAATATAAAAGTGAGATTCATCTGTGCCCAGTGGTACAATGTGGAAGTTTCTGGGGTATAACTCATCTGTTCTTAAATTAGACCCTTAAATTAGGACACAGCTGTGGAAACCCCACCTCCGTCTTCTGAGCTATCTTCTGAGCAGGCTCCCATCCCTGGATTCCTACTGCCTATTTTTACTAAGGAATTTTCTAGTTATTGTTAATGCAAATGATGTGTCTCAAGAGCCTTATAATTTATCTGCTCATTTAGAAAATCTCATTGAGCTGTATTCTTGCATAACTGCTTAGGACCTGTATAACTATTAATGGAGTACTCTTATGCTTGCCTGAAATTGTGATATGTAAATAGTTCATGTGGCTTCTTCTTCCCCCATAATTATTTTTATCTTAAGAAGTTAACTGACTTGTAGTTATAAACTTGAGTTTTGACATTGTGTGTATTTTATATATCATATATGATATATAATATATATGATAAACCATTTCTCTCATTAGATTAACATTTCAGCAGTATGGAGTTTAGCTGTTTTGGTAGATCAAGCATGTCATAAGCCATAGGGGGCCAGCCAGTGTGTTACAAATGGCTTCGTGCCAACAGCAAGGCATGGCAATTGGTGGCGATGTTCAACTTTCAGACACTGGCGCAACTAACCCCTGCATCAGGGTATCTGCTGTAGCAGCGCTGCTGTCCTCTTCCACTAGTCAGCATGTATACCCAGCTCAAAAACAGGTGTGAGACAGCGACCAGATTGCAGGTGGCAATGGGACACAGGGAGAAACCCTGACATGGATGCAGCTGCAGTCTATGGGTAGTATATATCCCGGTTTTGCTGCTGCTATACATCTCACAGTCCTAAACATGCCCCAAATCACACTCAGATCAAGAGATGCTTATTGGAGTGAGACTCAGGTTTCTGCCTTTGGATCTGACCTAAATCTTGCCCAGATATCTGAGCATTCCTCTTGAAAACCATCACTTCTGGGTGGATGCAGTATATAGAAGTGAAGTAGGCAACAGTTAGTCCACATAACGTCATGCTAAAAATCATATTCAAAATTTTCTTGGTGTGAACATGCCCAAGTCACTACAGAGGACACAAGCACAGAGCTTGCAGATACCCTTGGTTCCTAATTCAGTATTCGCTCCTTTCATTTATGTAAACACCAAAAAAAGAAAAAAATATTACAACTTCTTTTTTTGTTTCAAGGGAGGATGCTGAAACCTACATGAAAGTAAAGGCAGATAAAACAAGTATTAGGAAAAACCTCATTTTGAGTTACTGGAGATTTCACTGATAGTGCAAAAGAAAATCTTCTTTTCCTAATTACCCAGATGCTGCTTTTCAAAGATTGTAACACATTTTACACAAGTGGCTAATTTTTTTCCACATTTTGCTATCCAGGAAATGCATTCGTCTCATTTTCAGCACTTAATTCTTGAGCACCCAGAATTAGCTACATCAGATGAAATCTTGGAAAAGTTCCTTTCACTACAGCAGGTCCAGGACTGCACCACACGGTAGATTTTCAGAACTACTGCTGACTCCCAGCTCTGAGAGAGATCAATGAAAACCTCAAGTGCTCAGAGAAGCAAAGAATCTGATTCTAGCTATAGGATTCTCATGTTGAGCCAAAGCAGAGGCATCTCCGTTCAGACTCTGCTGTTGAAAATTGCTTGCATGTACAGGAATTTATCGCTTTCAATGTCTCTGTCTGTCTGTGATCCGCCCACTGGGCTACAGAGCCTAATCCATGTGATTTTTATCTATAACTATAGCCAAGATAAAAAGCCAAAAGTGGCTTTTTTATCCATCTGGCTCTTCTTGTAATTTGAGCACCCTGGATTGCTCAATGCATCTTCATCTCATGCAGCCTAGCATAGAGGAAGGGGGAGATTTTGACAGAGATCAATAACATCATTTTTAGACAAGACATTACAGGGAGCGTCTGTCTGCTTTGGTATCTCCCTCTAGCTCACCAGTGGGGATAATGGGCTTTGACATCTTGCCAGCTCTGCCATCCTAGAGAAGAGGTCATTCCTAGTTCAAATCTGAGTGCCTCTTGCTAATCCACCATTAACCACAACACTCTTAGGCAATTATTTCTGTCTACCATTTCCATCATGAAAAGGATATTCAAGTTACCTTACAATGCACAACCAGTTTCCTTACCTGGACAGCTTTTTGTGGTCTTCCAGGAAATAACTCTTGCGTTTTTCCCCTATGCGTGGGACACACAAGTAGGAAGCTTTCTACCTGGACGTGAAATCATACCAAAAACCCAAGGGGAGCAAACACAGATCACAAGCTTAGAAATCTGAGCTGGAATGGAATATGTGTAACAAAGTAACACCTCTCAAGGAGAAATGATTGATTTAAAGTCTAAAAAGCACCTCAAATTGCTTTATGAAGAGAAATTCTATTTATTCTGAGTATGATGAATATGATTTTGAACAGATTTTCAACTGATCATGATTCTAAGTATGATTTTCATTTGATTTACTCCAAATACTTGGTTGTATTTTATTTTTATGTCTCTTGACTGCTAAGTATTAAGCAGCAGTCTTCTGAGACAGCTACTTCCTGGCAAACAGAAATTGCAATCCCCTGGACAAATACTAGATGAAACAAAATGCTGCATTTTCTGTATTGTCTTCTGAAAATGGTTTTCAGTGAGCTTAACAGCAAAGTATTATTGATAAAATTAACAACAGATGAAGGAAAAATTAAGTGTTGGGATAAAGAACTAAGAGAGATTTTTTTTCAGGTGAGGTTTGCAGACAGAAAATTAGGCAGGAAAAAGGAAAATCAGGAAGACTTCTTTATCTCACAGCATGTGCAGAAAGAAAACACTCTTGCAGCAGTACTTCAAAGGTGATGGGAAGGAAGAGAATGAAGGCAAATCTGACACGAACAGAAAAAGTCAATGAAGAAATACAGAGTCAGGTTTGGATAGGTAGGTCCAAATGCCCAACTAGACTGGGGGATACCACGTTGTCCATGACATGCTACTGTGATGATACCCTTATTTTCTCTCCCCTCTTCAATACCCTTCACTCCTCATGAAGTCTTGTGACTTCCTCCAGCCTCTCACTATAATAATCCCTAGGTCTTCATGACCTCTGTCTTGCTGTGCCATTTCATCTGTTCCTGATATCCCTGGAAGCCCTGGGAGCTGGAAATGCCCACTCCAGGCAGGCTTGCTGCCACACCAGCAAGACCTACACACATACCTGCAGCTCCCTCATCAGCCTATTTCTCCCATGTTCTCCCCATGCTTGGAACATCCTGTAGAAGATAATGTGTTTCTCTGCTCAGTCACATTTTTCCTCACTGATCCACTGCTCTTTCAAGCCCTCAAGAAAATTACTGGGGAAAAAAGAAAAAAAAAAAAAAAAAGAAAAAGAAAAGAAAAAAAAATCCTGCTTTTACAGTTTTCCTAAAAATCTTCTTCTTCTCTCTGTCTCCTGCTGTGCAAGGCCTTTGCTGAGTAACTAGATGTTCTTCTGAAGATGGCTTTATGCTTCTCCCAGTACATGTGTAACTTTGTCAAAATTAGCATATGCTTCCTCCCAAAATCTCTTTGTTCTGTTCCGATTTGTAAACCATCCTCCTTCATGGCATTGCAACTGAAGTGAGTTATTTGAGGCAGGGATGCTGTGTTTCCATTTCTATTACAGAAAGTTTACAAAGCTCTCTGTGACTACAGAATAATAATTATCTTGGCATTTATTGTTGGAGCAACGTTGGGAGACTCCAGAGAACCTGATCACTTCAACTCCTGTAAGCCCTGCTTCGGAATGTTGTCATTCCACAAAGCATTTCTTCAAAGGAGAGTTTTTGTGGCTGGATGCCAGAGAATTATGCAATGTCTTTAAAATGTGAGGCACAGAATGGATTAGTACTTTGTCTGTGAGCTGAAAATTTTGGGGTTTTCATGTACTGGGATAAAGGTGGTTCAAAGAAACTGTGAAGCTGCCACAAACATTCTGTTACCATTTGCCTGTTATGAGCTGATGCTGATTTGCCTGTTATGAGCTGCAGCAATGCTGTTGCTACGCCATCACTGTGTAGGCAAAGGATCATTGCAGGAGGCATGAAAGTGGGACACGCAATGCTGCAGCCCACTTAAACCGAGAAAGTTGTGCAATTGGTTTAATTCAAAGTGATAATTGACCCAACTCATGACTATTCCTAGGATAAAAAGAGAAGGAAAAATGGTTTGGTGCTAAGTCTGTCACAGCCAATTCAGGCTTTCTGGTTATCTTCTTTATATATATAATTAAATATATTTGAAGGACAAATCTAGAGGATAATAAGCTTTTACAACTCCCACTGCAATTAAAAGCAGCTGCGTGTGTTCCTGAGGTTTTGAGAGAGTGATATTAATCCCATAAAAAATACATTAGATGACCATTAAAGTTCTAAAACATGACAATAATGGCAAATACATTTATAATTATGACTGTCCCTCATTCATTAGACACAGGCTGGCGCCTCCTTCACTACTCAATGTTTTGCTCTTATGTTGTACTTTCTTAATTTTGCCTTCATGTTTGTGTTCAGAGTTCTTCAGGATGAAAAGTACTGCAGATAAGCAGGCTGCTATTACTGCTGACTACAGCCTATTGGCTACTCCTGAAGGCTTCTGTTTTCCTGGGTGTCAGACTAATTTGAAAGGAACTGCTTACATGAGTGAGGAGCCCTTGTCCTCATTCTAGCAAGGATGTACTTCATCCTGTCTGTTTAGGAATTCGCAAATGCAAAACTATTTCATGTCAAAGGCACAGAGTTATGATGGTGCCAGATGACAGGAAAGCCTGGTGCTACATGACTGATCACTTTGGAGACAAGACTTTTATTTATATCGAATGATAGATTATAAATAATGTTGTCAGTTCACACCTGGAGTTCACACTCCATTTCATGTGACTTGAATTCCAGTAAAATGTGTCATATTAAGGGAATTAAAAGCTGATGATTAGATTGGTAGGGGCACACAAATTAGATAAATAGATTATTTCAGTGGGTGCAAAGGTTCGTCATCTTGTAGACCTAGAAAAAGCACATAAAATCAGTGTTGGCAATATGAGCATTTCCCCATAAATAGTGGCAGATAATGCTGCCATATAGCAGTTACACAACCTAATGTCTCTCTGCAGACCTTGAATAGACTGATAGGATGAACTTGTTTGAACAAGCATATGCTTTCACGCAGTCATAAACTTTGAGCATGGAATCTGAGACACACTTATAGGATGGAGAATGAGATCTTGGAAAGCATGGGCACTATAAATATTGTTAAGGTCCCAACATATAATCAGCTAAATATGTGCTTCCTTGTGTCAGCAAATTGGGACTATAGCTAAGAGAGTGAGTATGATCATTGCATAAGATCAAGGAAATTTCAAACTCTTGTATCTGTACATCAAAGAGACATTGACAGATGGGATCGAGCTCAAATAAAAGATTCAAGATGCAGAAAACTTATTTTCTTGTCTCTCGCAATATAAGTGATATGTTCCAGTTTTGCTTGTTGAGAGTGGATTAAGAAGTGTCAGCAAGGAACTGGAGACTGAAGGAAAACATCCCTCTATAGGATTCCCTGATTTCCCATCACAGGCATTTAAGTACTATGCTTCCTGTTGAAAACAGTGATGTAGGAGCACAGCCAAGAGGGCAGTTAATTCAGAAGTGGCTTCATACTGTATGATGTTTTTGTTTGTATTTGAGTCAGCTACCGTAGTGCAGGCATTGAGCTGCACGTGAATTATCACCTCCATGAATAAAGAATGAGAAGGTATGAAAACTACCACAGTTGGGCAGCTCTCAGTAAAAAGCATTTTTGCACCCAGTGGAGAAAAAGGAGGACATTAACATGCATTCACAACACCATCCTTCCATCCTTTCCTCCCTCCACTGAAAAGCTTCCAACAGAGACAAAAGAGTGGGAGACAGAAACAGAGAGGAGTCTGTGGAGTCATACATCACAGACAAAGGTGTTAGGGAGAGAAGGAGGGTGGAAGAACAAAGTGAAAGCATGAAGGATGCAAAAGGACAGAAAATAATAAGAAACAGGCTTCATCAAAAAATATCAGGAAGAATACCTCATACTGTAGGAGAGTTGCACTACTGTAGTGTTATTAGCATAGGAAGAAGAGAAAATTTGCTTAAGCAGCTAGAAGTCTGTGACTTCAATGATGTCTATCATACTTTCCTGTCTTCTGCCCTGTCAGTTCTAATAAGGGTCAGGATGCAGTGAGGGGCTGAGGATCATAGCAAAGGAGCGGATGTTCTTGGCTACCCTCATGCTTCCTCTCCTCTCTTGGTCTCAGTTTATTCTTGTATTTCCTCTGCAAGTCTGAGACCTCAATTTGGTGTCTTGTACAGCATTACACAAGTCACCCATCTGGAAGCAGCCTGTTATGCAGGCAAGGAAGAGATGCTGCTGCTTTGCAATTTAGATACGTAGGAAAAAAGAGCAACTCAGACACTGTGGCTGTGAAATATTGGCTGGTTTGATTATTTTTACACATGCTTCCCCCTCCATTTCCTTGAAGAGCTATGAAGTATTTATACTCTTATCTACTCTTACACCTTTAGTTACTCTGTTGGAGTGGGTTTAGCTCTGTCTTTCACGGAGTTTGATCTTTTTGACTGACTTTTTTCCCCACTGTCTCTCTTTACAGTAATGAAGTTCTATTTGTAATACATACCAACATGTTTGCTGTATTTATATTCATAGCAGTACAAGTAAGACATGGCTGAGAACACATTTTCTGCTTTTGTTTACTGTGTTTTTTTCTGTTTGTTTCTTCTGTCCCTTAAATCTGGTGCTACAGAATCATTTCCTTTAAGTGAGAGATGTGGTAAATTCTGCCCTCTTTCAACACAATCATGAGCAGGACACTGATTTCCTGAGCTCATATTCCTTTATCTTCTGGCTTCCTACCTTTCCTTCTTTCCTAAACCAAGCCCTGGATGGACACAATCATTTATCCTTTCAGGTGGCTCCCAGTTTGGGATTGTTAAGGGAAGCAACCAATTACCCAGCAAAAAATACAGTATCTCTCTTGTTGTCACCCCTTCTGCTTATTTCATATACAAAGCACCTGAGGTGTCTGTACAAGTTGTCTGTAATAGCTGCAAAGGAGATTTTCTTATGGAAGAAAGTGCTGCTGCTTTCCCACCTCCTGCATTCAACAGCCCCACAGGAAAGTTAATAAGCAAAGGCAGAGGCGACGGTTGGGAAACAGAAGCCAGTGCTAGGGGAGAGAAGTGAATTGATTTTCACTGCCTACATGGAGAGCTTACCTATGCTCCTCATCCAAGTTCTTTGGGTTCAGTTTCTCAAATTATGTGTTATATATTCTTAGAAATAGCAGTAGTGTCTTGGATTGCTGAGGGCTGTGCCATTACTTTGATCTGAATGTATACACGCTGAGATTGGCATTTCTGGCTTTGAAATTAAATCAGTCTCATATTTGGCACAGAGCTTGGAGAAACTTTTCCAAATGATGACTACAGAATGCAGCTGTCTGTCAGTGGGAAGGTAAAATCCCAGGGGAATTTCAAATTCTGACAAGCTGAGGATTCTTCTGGCATTCTTCTGGCTGTTAGTGTGTTTCAAAAGTTGACTACTGTTAAAAAAGGACCTGTGTCTTTGACATGCCACTCTTGTGGTCATAACATAGTAGTCAAGGTAAGAAATAGGCACTATTAAGATTATAAAATACCAACACATTCACAGAAAATTTCAGTTTGGGTTATAATGTATTCATGAATAACAGAAATAGCTCTTGAGACATCACTTATCAACTCAAAGAAAAATCAAAATATTGGGAATTTAAAATACTTCTTTCATACTTGTCTTTAGTCTAAGTCCCATCAAGCCTGCTGAATTTATCCTGTGTTCTGCTGGTAACTGATCAGATGACCGGGGTAACTCAGAGTTCTTTCTAGCTGTATTTGTAGGCTATCGTCAACTAACTTTTAAGAGTCTGACAACTGATTTCAGAACAATTCCCTTGGATACTTCGCCTTACTTCAGAAATTCAGTTCTCTGTTTTATGTCACTACTAAGTGTGGTGACCTTCAGGGTCTGTGCATGATGTATCCATTTTATTCAAAAGCCTGTTTGAGAAAATGCTTGTTTGGACAAAATAACTCCAGTGTATTCTGGGAGAAACATCTTTCTTTTGCTTCCTTACTAGAAAAGCAAAACTATGCAATATTCTACATTTAGTCATGTGCAAGATCTGAGGATAATGCTGAGACAAGGTCGTAGAAGTTACTAAAACATTACTTCAGACACTTAGATCAATGGCTTTTCTCCATTGGTCAGAGGAAAATTTTCATTCAAAACTTTTAAATGTGTTAGCAAGGCTAATGTGATTTCAGAACCAAGGAAAATTTCTTTCCAGCTTTAGTTCTCAAATTATTATATGAGAAATTATTATTATTCAAGTACTCAAACCAGGAAGTAAACTGAGTATGGGCAATGGTTCTTATCTGAAAATAAGTGCACAAAGAGTATTTCCAGAGTGGGTGATGGTTCTTTGCTTCCCTTTTATATGGGTTGCTTCATAAGATAGTGGATATCCACAAGTATGTGATTCCTACCTGCACTGCAGACTACAGTTTGAGGAAGGTGCATGCTTTTACTCATATCTATTCCATTCTACCTGTTTTCTTTTTCAGTTTAGTAGTCTTCCCTCTTATCACCATCTGGTCAATACTTCTCTTCCTACTTTATAATTACACATTTTACCATGAGAATTTGTGTGTTTGGCACCAAGTATTGGTTGATAAATATTGCCCACCTGCTGAATTATTCAGTATTCTTCAGTATTGATTTCTTTTTTATTCCTATACCAGCATACTCGAAGCCAGTTGTTTTTGTACCAAACCTGCATTGTCATCAAGACTAGGAGGCAATCCTTAGTTTTATTTATTGGCTGGCAGTTGCTTTCCGTGGACCTTAACAGCCTACTGGGGAAAGAAGACCATGCTCTTATTAGTCACTGCAGGTAGTAATAGTAACTTTTAATTAGTTGCACTGAGAAGTGAGATGTAGTATTCTGTAGATTCAAGAATATTAACATACTCTATTAAAAATCTGACTTCAGTTTTCCCTTCAGATAACAGACGCAGTACAACCACACTGTGGTTTTTACTAACAGTTTCAGTATCTGATCTTCGTTAATACCAAAGCTCCTTGAAAGCTTCTGTCTGAAAAAAAGAAGCACCAGTAAAAAGGGAAACGTACATTATGTCAAAAAAATGCTGGATGCTCCAGCATGCCAGCAACCAGTCTATTTATCATTTTGCATCTGGCTTGTTGACCATTCCTCTTTCAGCCCTCGCTCCTTTCAAGCCTTTCAAAACATGAAAGCAACAAAAGCAAGTCTCCTGAGACTGAATGTCTGCCATGAAAGACAAAGTGTAGTAAAGGAAACAGTACAGGAATATATGCATATATGATGTGATGGCCGCTGTCTTTGGTGACATGAGCGGAGGTGAAGTGAAATGGGATGAAGAAGGATTTAAAAAGCATCAAAAGCAGTGTACCTGGAATACAAATGCTTCGCTGGAATATATGAGCTGTACAGTAAGGAATCCACAGCCCAAAGGACTGGTCAGGTTTATAGGAGTACAATTTTTAAAACATACATCTCTCACAAATTCACTTGAATGAGGAAATTACAAGTGTAATCAGAGATGCACTATGACAGGTCACTTATTTCTTGCATGTGTATATTATCTTGACAATCTACTACACTGAGCAATTCAAGAGCTTACAAAAGCATGTATACTCATGAATGAATTCCTAGACTAATGAACTCTTCCTTTACTTGATTAATGATTTTGCTGGAAGTGGTAAGAATGGAACAAAAAAAAAAGTAAAATTAGGAGAAGCAAGCCACTGTGTCTTTGAGACAGAGATGTCTAGTGACAAACATGCTCTGAACTTGAGAAACCCACATAACAGGATAGTCAGAGAGCATCTTTCAAAACCTATTGCCAAATGTAGGCAACGATGGTGTGAGATGACTCTTTCCAGAAGATGAAACATACTTTTCAAGTGGTTCATTTGGGCAGGAAAGTTGTAATGTGCTTTATGTGAGTAGCTTCTAAAGCAATGCATATTTAAATGCATTCCCCCAGTTAATACTGAGCAAAGGGGGCTGGGAGCCACATGATCTTCTAATAAAATGGCATTGTCAATCAAACTATCACTCTGCTCTTTCAG
>JANHGB010003468.1:31571-75466 GCA_026283785.1 Coracopsis vasa | reverse complement strand
GAGGACACCAGAACCGCACACAATACTCCAAGTGAGGTCTCACAAGAGCAGAGCAGAGGGGCAGGATCACCTCCTTGCATGTTATTCTGGTTCCATTATGTTGGTGACTCCAAATAATGTGATTATCAGCTAACAAACTAATGCCTTTCCCATCTCAGTTACTTCCAGTTGATGTCTCTGATATTCCAGCAAAAAATCCTATTATTAATTCTAAAATGAAATCCTTGTATTTTGCTTGGTTGAATATCATCCTATTTCAGCTTTTCGCACCCTCAGGACATTGGTTATCACTGCGTCATACCTCAGTCCTTTTTGTGTCATCAGCAAATCTCAAAAGCCTTTTGTGCTAAAGTGACTAATGGTCATATTAAATACATTCATTCTTAAGAAATGGATAATGGCAAACATAGTCCTTGAAAAAACTAATCTAATAACCTCCTTCCAGTCAAATACATAAATTCTTTCATCACATGCATCTTTACTTTCTATTGAGCTCATTTCTTACACATCTAATTCATATTTTATCACTGATCAGCTACCACATACATTTTGATATCTTGTGGGGTTTTTGGAGGGCAGAGTAAGATATAAACACACGATAATAGCAGGACAATATCATTTAGTGTAGAACATGCTGCTGACCATACCCTTCTACCCTTCTCAGTTTATACATGAAAGTCTGTCTTGTAATAGTGTCCCAGACTGGATTGGCAGCTTCTGCACAAGTTTCTAGATAGTGTTTTTAGCAAGAAAAAGACTTTTTAACACTTGGGTTCATGGCTGAGCCTAAAAAAAAGCCCAAACAAACAAACAAAAAACAATCAAAGAAACCCCTAAAAAATAACTTGGTTTTGGTTGTTGTTTTTTTTTTTTTTTTAAAGATAGTAGGAAAATGATTGAATGGCTCTGTTTTTTAATAAAGCCTCAGCAGTACAATTTTTAGAACTTGCCAGTGACACAACCTGTTGTTGGTTGGTCCATATTAAAAACTTCCTGGGTTTACTTTTAATTAAAAATAGCTCTGACTGGCAGAAGTGCTGAAGGCTGTAACCTTTTGGTTATCCACAAAACTAGAATAACAAGGGCAATGGGGCAACCTCTCCTCACCCTGACTGTTCTCCCAGAGGGTCTAACTCTTCCCACTCAGTCTGGTGCTGTTTTGCTGAGTCTGACACCAAAACTGTGGAGCTGAATTTCCTGTAGGGATGCCAGGGACAAAACCAGAGTCAACATCTAGCCACAAAAAATCCCTTAAAATTTAAGACTCAGAAAAATGAGTCAGACTGGCTAAGGAAGCCAATTCATACAGATAACTTCTGTCCATAGCATTCAGGCTAGGGTGAAAGAGGTGGGTGAAAACTCTTGCCCTGTTATTAAAAAAGCAATTTCCCTGAATTCTTCCTGAATTGAATTCTCCCTGAATTGAATTCTCCATTGCCATGAGTGAGCGGCTGGTGAAAGTGCAGCAGTCAGCTCTGCCAGTGCCAGAACCACAGGCACTAGGCATTGCTCGAGCATCACGCATTCTCTCCGGAGGTAACGCACCTCCTGAAATCTCTGGTTCCCCACTTTTATGAGGGGTGTGAATATGGAGACACTCAGAGTAGAGTGGGTAGGGATGGACTGTATGCTTCTCTGCTGTGCCTGATACATCAAGGATCTGAACCAAATTGTTACAGTATATATGTAGATAACTTTAACACTCCATTTAATGACCAAGAGGAAACTAGCACATTTGCATGTAGTGTGTCCTCCTGAGCTGAATGAATGATTCAGGCATGTTTTGACTCTATCCACTAGTGCAAGTGGGCAAGGCAGGTAGAAAGAGCTGGAAAACTAGGGCTCCAAGAGACATGCCAGTGGGAGTGCCACCTCCTTGGGGTTTGTATCACCTCCACCTCATAGGTAGTGTCCAATTAAATTTCTGCTTCCTCAGCTCTATCACATCCCTGTGTATGGACAGAATGATGCTGCTGGTGTTTTCATGAAGACACTGCTGTGAGTAAAATGTCAGGGTAGTGACCCCCAACAGAGAGGCAACAATCATGCCTGGACCCATCACTGCTTATTCCACCAGCACTGCTTGTCAAAATCCTGCCTCCTCATGCTTCCTCCTTCTTCATGTGGTTTGGCTTTTAAGATTGAATATGTTTATTCAAATCAGCTCCCTGATACCCAGAAGGTGAAAAAAATGTACCTTTTAACTCAGACTTTGCCAGTGAAATGTTGCTTTTCTGCAAGAAGAAAGCAATCCTTGAAAGAACTGCTCCTGGCAAAGATGTATCATGAAGACAAACAGATATGACACACAGAGGAAACTGGAAAGCCCTTGAAATTCTGTATCAAGAAGGGGTTTCCAAAGATTCAAAATGAGGACTTATTTTACCCAAACCAGTCCAAGGAACATTACCATACCAGACAAGCTATGTGACCACATGCAGAACAGCAACAGCAGCAGGAGCAGAGAAAGTGGGGAGATGAGGCAGCATATGGGGCCAGGGCGTTTGCTCCTGGCATGAACATCAATTCATGTTTCAAAGCATGCAAAGAAAATTGAGATGTACAGCATTCCTTTGGAGGGTCCATAGCGTTCACTAAAAGCATTTATTTCATGAAAAACAGGCAAACCTGCCTGATGTGGTAGGAACTATCAACCTAGGTAGAGTAAGATCTACCTAGTGACAGTGAAAGACTCTGAATGACATTTTGGGCCACCAAGCTCCCCCTAAGCTTTTTTTCCTCATTTGGGCTGTCTGACATCTTTGACGTTGTCCACATTTCAATTTTTTTTCAAAAATTCTAGAAGAATATTCATTTTCCATGAAATCTTGGGCAAAGAAAAATACCTTTTTTTTTCAACTGAATCCATAAGTAACAAGGATGCATGGATTATGGAAACAAATTAACTGCTTTTCTGTTCCCACTGTGCACAGTTGCATTAGTTTACTTAAACTTATTTAGCTTCAGCCAGTAGTCAAGTCCTGAACATCAGTGCACAACAGGAGATCAGCTACTTTCAATCAAATTCCATTTAAAAGATGTATCTTTAAATGCAGCCTAAATTTAAGTAGGTGGTATTGTTCCATGGATAACTCATTAGATACACTCTAGATATTCTGTATTCAGGTACTTGTCTTATTAGTATCTCTCTGTGCCTCAGTTTCTCTACCCTTAAAAGGCAGCATTAATATATCCTGACATATTATTGATACAAAGTAATACAGTAAAATTAACCAATCCTGTTTATTTAAGAAATTCAAAACTAGAAGTTATATACAATATTAGTTAATATGCATGTAAATATTAAAGTAATTATTACTGATGCAGCAGTTCCTGAAGACAAATAAAAATCTCATTTCCCTCCTGCACATCACCATCAGCTAATTTTAGTTTTCAATAATGTCCCAAAATACTAAAGCTCTGCAAAATCGTTTACTGGGGGTTGCTTGAAAGGGAATTAAATGAAACTATGTTTTTCATTTTCCTTTGTTTTTTAACCATCTTTTTTCAGCCTCTTTTAATTTGCTAGTACTTTTCCTGGTTTGTTCAATGTTGAATAATGCCCGTGTGTTGGGTTGACTTGCTTTGTTTTTCTGCTTCTAGTATATTTTTTAATTGCTCTCTTCTCATGGGAGGTGATGATCTTTCCCTATCCTCATCATAATAAGAAATGGCTATGAGTACTGAAAATAGGCATTTTTCCTGTATTTTTTCATAATTGGACTTTTGGAAAAGAAAATCCTTTAAAATCCTTAAAATAAATAGGAAGCAACCTCAGAATAGTTTTTTTGTATTGTACTAAAACTTGATTTCTTTATGTGGGTTAGTCTGAGGCTGTTGCAATGAATTATATGTTCCCAGCATCCAAAGATTTTGAATGCTCACTGCCAAATGCCAGGAGTTACTATTAATAGTAAGCTTTGGACTACTTCCTGCTTGGTAAATGACTGTTTGTGATACAGACTGGGCTCATACAAAGCATGAGCAACATACATGCAAGACTGCACATTCATGAAATACACAGGTACCCTATGAAAACATGGGCCAAAATACACTAAAAAAGAAAGAAAAGGGAGATGGGAATACTTTATATATTGAGAGAACAAAGAGAAAAGGCAATAGGGATTGGACAAGCAGCAGAGCAAACAAAGAGAAGATGCAGGACTGTGGGACCCTGGTGTTCTGCTGTTCCAAGAATTTCCATTCCAACACATTCCAGAAATCTGCCTCTAGTTGTTCATGATAGACACATGTTTAAAAATATCTATGCATTTATACTAGTACGTTAAACATGGGAGCAACACTTCACTGGATTGTCCATGTCTGCACTGCTAAATACTGTTCCAAAAGTGGTCAGCTGCATCCTTTGCTACTGCTACCAGGAACTGGGAACAGTTCCTGTTCTATGCTAACTCCAAGCTCACCACCGGGCCCTAATGGGATAAGGCCAGAAGCACGCTGGGGAAAATTCAGGCAATTTAACAGCAGACGCAACCAAGGGGCAGCACAAAAAAATGCTCCTTGGCACTGCTTAATCTATCAGCATAGGTGAAGACACAGTGTATTTGGTCAAAAACCCCCAAACAATAGCAGCAGTAGCAACATAAAGCCATGGATCAACTGAAGTAGCCCAAACCACTATTGCTCTCCCAAGACACTGAGCTCTCCACATTTTGCTTTCAGAGCCACTCCTAACAAGATGCCTTGAGTCAACAAGGTATTTACTTATTTATTCTAAATTTATCCCACTGTTGAGTAACCAGTCTTTTATTGATTTCCTTCCTTTCTTGAGGGTTCCTTCCCACACCTCCTCTTCTCTACCTCAGATGATGACCCTGTCAAATAAACATTTCCCAAGCAATCTGAGCATGTGGACCTCAAGCTGTCTCTTCTTTGAAACAGGTTTCAGGACTCATTTTTAGTGTATATTCAGGGTGCTGAGGAAGCAGAAAGGAGGGGAAATGTGCACAGTGAATTTATTTCTTTTTTGCAGTAGAGCAAATCCAAATTAATTCCAGTTGTGCTGATGAAAGAGAAATTTGTCTTTGTGCTGCCCAGCAGGGATCTTGTAAGCTACAGAATATTCAGCTCCTTGGTTGTCGACCAACACAACCTTACAGTACACAGGGCTCTCTCTTCACAGCCCTTGTTTGGCTCAGTCCTGATTTGCAGATGTCAATAAGAGCTTTTCTCCTGGCTCCAGTGGGGGATGTCTACAGCTTTTGCCTGGTTTGCTTCCTACTCATCACATTTTGCTGGCAGCTACGTCTACCACTGGAGGAACGAATGTGTTCTCATATATCTCCTAATTACTGACCTATGACGCTGCAATGAGAGGAGCCTTTCTGGGGCTGGAGCAGAATTTGTCCCTTGCAGAGCAGTGGTTCAGTGAATGTGACCGCAGATAACGCTGAGGGTTGGTTAGAGCAGCTGCTGATTGCCCAATCCAGCAAAGTGTGCAAGCCCAGTGCTTCACTTCAGGCCACTCATAGTCCCATTCATCTCCATATGAGATTATTCTCACTGGAGTTCACCCATCTGAAAGCTAAATTAGTAGTCTGAGATGGTCCTTTGGAAAATAGATTTGTTCCTCCCATCCTAAGAGATGTGTCTACAGCCAGCAAGGAAAACAGCTTTGTGGAGGTGCTCATCACATGTCATTGATAGCAAAGACACCTCGGTCTGAGGTTGCCAACATTAGATAAGGACAAACCCACGTGAAGGGTTTGGTGTGAACCCCAGCTTAGCAGAGTCACACCAAAGTGCACTGGGCTCTGCAGAGGCAGCACTCAGCCCCTACTGATGCAGCAATTCCTGAAGACAAATAGAAATCTCGGTTCTTTCCTCCTGCACATCACCATCAGCTAATTGATCTTTGTGGTTCAGAGTAATATAAATAAATAAGCAGACCTGTGATTCACAGCAAACAGGTTTCTAAGAGGATTTAACATCTTTATGAGTGAAGCTTTTTGCAGAGTGGGGCACCAGTGTCCCATCAGGAGGCACCTAGCGCTGCTGGCTGAATTCACTGGAAAATCTAGCTCAACCTGCAGAGACCAAATGGGAAGAAATCCAGCTCCTGGGTCATTAGAAAACCTGGCCCTTGCAGTTCAAAGTTTCTTGTTTGTTTCCTCCTTATCTGTCACCTCTTGCAGTCCCACAAGGAGTCAGAAGAAACTCAGTGCTAGAAAATAATAAATAAAGAAATATAAAGAATTGCAAAGAGAGTGCCAGCAGGCCTTATTTCCAGAGCTCATCTTCACAGGTGCTGCAGACATGGCATGTATTTGTAGCTCTCTGGGACTCAACACTTGTTATTCACAAAGTTGGTGCAACCACCTTTTCCCCTCAGCCACTGCACGTGTGTAACCTACGTGCCCAGGATGTTTTTACTACAAACTGCAGTCATTCCTGGTTTGTACAGGTCCAGGCTGTGGGAAGCCACACAACTCCTCACAATGCTCCTGATGCAGCAATGGCAAACACCAGGAAGGGGTTGACCACCACCAAGCCATGGCTCAGCTGGAGTGGCAGCTGCAGAAAACCAGCTTCAACTGAGGTGGGGCTGGATAACGTGAGGTCAGATGTCCGGTCTGAACTAGGAACTCGGTTTCTCTCTGCCTAGAGAGCATTTGGGCACGTACCGCGTTTGAGTGGCTGAGCAGATGCTTAAAAAAAGGAGAAAGTGCTTTGAAAATGTCATCTCCTCCGCTGCCTTCGGTGCCCACAACTATGCTTGTACAAATATATCAGGAGTATCAAGAATTTTATAATGATACTCCTCACCCATGGTTCCAGTTAAAACCTCTGTAATAAACAAAACATACACAGCACATCACTGGCACCAGAGGCTATAATTTTCTCTGAGCAGAAATATTACCAAAAAAAAAAAGAAAAAAGAAAAAAAGGCAGGATTACATCCAATTTAGGAAGAAATCTGCACAGATCTTTTCTTTCCTTTCATTATACTTCTCAACTATTATTAAAGGAAAGTCAGTAGCCAAAAATTCTTTGATGATGACATTGAATTATTTGATGATAGAGTGCTTTGGGAAAGGCTGCAGATGCAGATCACTGGTAAAAGTCTTGAGTCCCAGGAAGAATAATTTTTCAAACATTAGAATACTTTCCCTTTTGTGAGGGAACACTTTTAACTCTCTTCTTCAAGTGAGCTCTACCTTTTTGTCTTAAATACTCTGGTTTTGCAGCTATGAGGAAAATAACATACAATGCCTTTTCTTCTGAGGCTGCGGTAGATTTCGAATGATGACAAAGAAAAAACAAGTACCAAGGCAAGAAATCTTGGTACTGCAGAATATGAAGCATGCAATGCTCAAGCATTCTGGGAGAAAAGGTGTTTATTTTCTTATTTTCCTGCATAAGACCTTTCATAAAACCACAAGGAAAACATGGGCTACATAGTGAACAGTTCAGCGCTGCATAACTCCCTATTACTCCGAATTCTATTGTCTACATATCTGTAAGTTTCAGATATCCCTACTGATTTGTTTTTCACTAGTTTTTAGTGCCTGGCTGCAGACACTTTAAAGAAGAATGACTTTTAAAGGTGCTGATCATTGCTGTTCAGAGGACGCCGTCTAAAGGTGCTTCTCCTGGTGTGTCACCCCTGTTCAGTGACAGGAGCTTCTCCCTTACCTTGCCCTTCTTTTTTCAGTCAATCCATCTTTCTTTAAACTTGATGGAAATGATCCCATTCAGTAAACAAAATGAGCACATCTTCAAGGACACACTAAACTCTATCCCAGATCAACAGACCCTTTGACTTCAACCCTGGATTTAAAGATAAGCATGTGGCCATGATTTTTTCCAAGTGGGAGTCAAAGAAACAAAAGATCCCATCCATGCTGCATCTGGCCAACTTTGAGCACACGCGAAAAGAAACCAAGGGGTTGCCTGCACCCATCCTTATGATGAATTATGATAGAATCATGGAACCGTTTAGACTGGAAAAGACCTTTAAGACCATCAAGTCCAACAGTTAACCCAGCACTGTCTAGTCCACAGCTAAACCATGTCCCTAAGCACTTATTCCACTACTTCCCTGGGCAGCCTGTTCCAATGCTTCACAACGCTTTCAGTGAAAAATTTTTCTAATATCGAAGCTAAACTTCCCCTGGAGCAACTTGAGGTCATTTCCTATCTCCCTATCACTTGTTACTTGGGAGAAGAGAGCAAACCCCCATCTCACTGCAGCATCCTTTCAGGTAGTTGTAGACAGCGAGAAGGTCCCCCCAGGCTTCCTTTTCTCCAGGCTAAACAACTGCAGGTCCCTCAGCCACTCATCAGTCTTGTGCTCTAAATCCTTCATCAGCTTTGTTGCCCTTTTCTGGACCCGCTCCAGCACCTCAATGTCTGTCATGTAGTGAGGGGCCCAGAACTGAACACAGGATTACAGGTGCTGCCTCAACAGTGCGCAATACAGGGGAAAATCACTTCGCTGGTCTTGCTGGCTATGCTATTGCTGATACAGGCCAGGATGCTGTTGACCTTCTTGGCTGCCTGGACACAAGCTGCTAGTGTTCAGCTCCATCAGTGAGCACCCCCAGGTCCTTTTCTGCTGAGCAGCTTTCCAGCTGCTCTTCCCCATGCCTGTAGCATTGCATGAAGTTGTTGTGACCCAAGTGCAGGACTTGGCACTTTGCCTTGTGAACCCCGTGCAACTGGCCTTGGTCCATTGATTCAGCCCATACAGATCTCTTTGTAGAGCCTCCTCTTTGTATATTCCTCCACTTCATTCATATTTCAACAGTAGTAAACTGTGGGTCCCCTGTATTATGTGTCATGGTACTCACCATGTTCACTCAGCCCACTTGTCAAAGGACAGCAAATGAGTAAAGCAAGAAGGAGGAACACAGGGTGACAGTGACTACTAGCCGAAAATAGCCTTTTTTGGTGCATAGGAAGACATAATTTCTTCTGAGCTGCCATCTTACTTAAATATGTAATTGCATTTCCAAATACTGGCTTTCAATGAGATATTTAACGTTGGTATCCCGGTTAGTAAATGAAGATTAATTGTTTTGGAGGGGTTTTGTGTGCGTGTCCAAACCACCAATTTTATATGGAAAATTTTGAGAAGATTACGTTTTTTAATGAGAATTTCCTTTTGGCTGAAAAATGTTTTTCATTTGGGATAGACATTGCTCAGAAGAGCCCCTACCTAACTGAGAAGTCACACACAGAAGATCTATGAGCTGTGCATTCAAATTTTCCAAAAACTGCTGATAAAAATGAGTGTGCCCCTGGGACCTCAAGTGCCCAGTGCAGCAAAAGGTTCCTGACCAAGTCTCTACAGGTGATGAGCCACTTTCATGGCTCTCAGGTACTCCTAAGGAGACATCAGGATTACACTGGCCTCACTACAGAGTGGATAAAGGCAAGAAAGGTGCCTATCTGTGATGTCCAATCCTTTGGCTGTGTTTTTGTCTGGGATAGTTTATTTTCTTCATGGTAGCAAGTATGGGCTATGTTTTAGATTTATGCTGGAGAAATTGTTGATAATACAGGGATGTTTTAGTTACTGCTGATCAAGTAACTAAAGGCAAGGCCTCTTCTGCTCCTCAGGCCACCCCACCAGCGAGCAGTCTAGAGGTGCACAAGGAGTTGGGAGGAGACACAACTGGGACAACTGATCCCAAGTGACCCAAAGCATATTCCATAACATATGTCATGCTCAACATATAATGCTGGTGGAAGAAAGAAGGGGTGGAACATTCAAAGTTATGGCGTTTGTCTTCCCAAACAACTGTTATGCATGATGGAGCTCTGCTTCCCTGGAGATGATTGGACACCTGCCTGCTGATGGGAAGTAGTGAACGAATTCCTTATTTTACTTTGTTTACATGCACAGGTTTTGCTTAATAATTAAACTGTCTTTATCTCAACCCATGATTTTTCTCACTTTTACCCTTCTGATCCTTTTTGCCATCCCTCTTGAGGGAGAGTGAGCAAGTGGCCATGTGGGGCTTAGTTGTCAGCTGAGGTTAAACCATGACAGACTGCTATAGTGGTGGTAGCACAGAGAACATGAGGGTTTGTTGGTCAGTACTATTTATCAACTGCATTATCTAGCCCAAGTGCTGAGCATGACTTCAGCCCTCTACATGAGATAGGAGGTCAAGAGCTAACATGGAGCATGGCACAGACAGATGTGGCAAACAGAACAGGGAGGAAGAAATGGAAATGAGATTGTCATGGTTATTCAGCGCCTATTATCCTACATGGTCCCAGAAATAAGTGAAGACTTGTGGACTCAGAGGGGAGCTTTTCAGAGCATGGTCTGACTATATTTTTCTCTAGAACTATCAGATGGCAAATAGGCCCTAAGTAAACACCATTCCTTCTAAACCCTAGCTTTTTCTCCCTAACCCACAGTCTCTAGGTTTCAATTGAAACTCACCACTACCCTTTTCCTCTCCTTTTCCTTTCAATAAAGTAGAAAACCTTCCTTTATTTATGCTAGAAATGGGAAGTCGCTAACGATCCTTTGCTTCATACATTAATTTCCAGGAGATGAGGGCTGAACTACTAACCTGGTTATCTGAGTGATGAGTGAACATCTCTGGACAATCCTCTCGCTGCAAATGGAGGCTCCAGTAAGGCATCTTTATCCCATTTGGCTTACAAATACATGGGAGTAGCACAATCACTTCATGAACTTATTATATTATTGACATAGTGTGTCATATTTTTTTATAAAGAAAAATCATTATTATATTGCTACATTACTAGAATATGATGTCAGGCTTTGTGTAAAACCTCTTTCAAAGCTTGCTGTGCCAAACGATGCTGGTGTTACCCATTAACTATTTGTCACCATCCCTTACACTTCTCTGCAGTTTTTCCAGAGGAAGGGATTAACCAAATGCTCTGCTTTCACCTTCTGACAAAAGCAGGCAAGTTTGTGCACAGCCATCCTCACTGCTCATTCAAACTACTCCAGATAAACACAATCATTGACTTAAAGAGTTCTTAGGCAACTGCTTGCCCATGAACAGAGTTGTAGCAAACACCTGGGACAAGGACATTTTTCAGCAGCTCGGTAGTTTGCTTAGCAAACCACTGTCCACGGCATTTTACAGCTCTGAGGTTCTATGTAGATAAAACAAATCTGATTTATTGGCAGAGAAGGGAGGACTTGTCATGGAAGATCTCAGCCCTATGCACTTCCCAGGATGGTTTGATGGCACCATGGTCTCACTTGACCACTGTGGCTTGTGGCACTGGGAGGTACAGTGAATTTAAATCAAGTTGTGTCTCTCCCCAGAAAGTGAAAGGTAAAAGCACGTTAAAACATGATTTGTTGAATGGCAACCGACAGAACAAAACTCCCTAGGCAGCTGCTTTTCCCAAGTGTCTCTTCAAGAGGCAGCTGGAACTCATAAAGCTGCAATTGCCCCTTCCACTTAAGAGAGCAGCACGAGGAGGGGTGCACAGACAGCTGTCTCTGTCCTACCTGATGGGTACAAAAGTCTTACGCAAAGCAGATCTTTGAGTGGAACTGGTGTAAAGATGTACAGAAAACATTTTACTATTCTTTTTTTACATCAGCAAATATCACATCACCTAAAATCCCTTGGTCCCGCTGCATCTCTTTACAGACCTGGTCCTGCTGGTCATGTCTGTAGGACTCTGGTACAAGGGAGAAAGCAGAGTCCCATGTTGCTGCTCCATGTATGACACAGATGCTCAGCAGCTGATAGTTTGGCTGCCAGAGGAGCCCCACTATCAGTCTGGTCTTGAAGGAAACAATGGCATTGTTGCCACTGGAATAAACATCCTGGTGGCCCATTTGTATTTATCTGGTATTTCCATTTGCTGCTGATTAACCCAGCCAAGCGAGGTCATCATGTGGTAATTACAACACAGCTCATTTGTGTGTGTTTTACAATGATGTTGATATAATCCCACTAGAGCACCCCAAGCATGTGCAAGGAGTTCCCACCAGAAACCTAAATAATGCCCCAGCGCTGCTGACAGCTTAATAACATGACAAAGTTCAGCCTCGCTGGATGTCAGGGACAGGAATGTGGCTCAGGCTGCTCTGACCTGGAGCTTTCAAAATACCTTACAGTTGAGGCTGAGCATTTGACAAATAACCTTTTCTTTGCCTGTTCGAATACATCAGACGTTACCAGGTGCCATGGAAAGGCCACATGCCACTGTTAAAATGTTAAATTGAGTGGCACAGCCATCGAAAGCTCTGGGGAGGAACATTTATCTTTATTATTATTGTTATTAATAATGCAGATATTGCTGTGTGTTGCATTCCAAGGTATTTTTGCAGCACTTAATCATCCAAACGCCCATCTACGGCCCTGATAAATCACACAATAAAACAAAATTCAATACAGCTGTCAGCCCAGACCCCAAGCAAAATCTCAGTGAGCTTAATTATAAAGTTCAGGCAGGGACTGAGCCTGTTTGAACGGGGACGAGTGGCAGCATGGCACTGCCATTTCAGGCACTTGGGAAAGGCTGTACCAGCCTTCTCCTCCTGCTCCTCAGTATCCCAGCACTGCCAGAAGCAGCAGGATGGTGACAGCTGCTCATGACAACATTTCTTATTGTTTTCCTCTCTCTGCTCTTTCCACACTGTTTATTTGTTTCTTATTTATTTTCTCCATTTGTATTATTTCTACTTTTTCTTTTGCTCCTCTCTTTTCCTCTCTCTTCCTCCCATCTTTCACTCTCCTTCATCACTTGCCTTCTATCTCACCATCCCTTTCTTGCTCTTTCCCTCATCTTCCCCTCCTGATCCCCCCATCAAAGCAAGGAAACCGTAACCCAAAGGAAGAACAAGAATTGAACGTGTGCCAATGCAATGGGCCAAGAGGCTACATATGGAACCAGCAAATCACAGAGCCTTGAAAGATGTTAGTGATTTAAAGTTATGTATATTGAAGTCTGGATCTTAAAATGAATCCATAATGGTAGAGGTAACTAATGGAAAGACTTAACTGACAGCAAGCAAAATTTTTTCTTTAACATTGTTACGTTCCCACAAACTCCTCTTTTCCTGTCCCCACCCTTTCCCTGCTCCCCTTTCTGATTAGTTCAACATCCATGCTGACAATGAAAAGCTAAAGCTGCTGCTTCATGAATAAAGATTTTAGCCCATACACCATAAATATGAGTGTTACTCTGGTTGGATGCAGAGCAAGGCATCCAATTGGCTCTGACAGCCGTGGGGCATTCCCTGGGGAATCGTGCCCTGTGGCAAGGGATAGTGAATTTTCCCAGCTGACTAGGCATGGTAGCACATCTCTCACTGTAGTGTGATAAATAACCTCACTAGGACTCAGGTTTCAGTGAAGATGGGGTACAAAAGCCAGCTGATCCCCTGTGGCAGCTCAAATACCAACTGCACCTATTTCCTGTGATTCTACATACCCAGACTTAAAATGCTTCTCAGAAGGAAGGATTACACTATACATGTATACATGTAAATAGATGTATGTATGTGTCCGTGCATATTCACACACACACAAGACATTGCACAACGAAAAATTACACTAAAACATTACTACACTTGCAAAGTCAAACACTCCGAACTTAGGAAAGACCAAATACTGCTCAGCTGACTCAAATATGCTACTTTTTGTACACAAGCATTGTGGCAGCGCCAGGACCTGAAGCAACAGCTGAGGTGTTGGAGCAATGAGCGCTCCCAGCTGCACTTACAAGCAGCAGGAACCCAAATACCTGCCTTTACTACTTAGTGTATATATATAGATATATGTATTTTCTAGACTATGAGATCCTTTTTGGCTCAGGCCACCCAGCACCCTCCCAAACTAATCTGTCCCCAGCATCATTTGGAGGTTCATTTGCGTAGGGCCTGTTTCTAATAAGCAGTTTGCAGGCAGCCATCCAGTTTGGGAGAGTAAAGCCAGTATGGACAGGATCCATACTGTGCCAATTCGTCTCAGAGATCAGGAAAGTTCCCAGCACATTGAATTTATTGATACAACAGTACCATGGAATTGCTGTGTAGTGCAACATACTGCGAAAAATTACAAGTTAAATAGATGAAACTGAGCATCATCATCCTGTGATATGATGGCAATTTTCAAGTGCTTCCTAACAGGTTGAGTAGTAAAGAATACAGAAGGCCCAGCACCACACACTGCTGAGAAAACAAACGGCATCACCCTTTCAGGGGTGGGACCTGCGCAGGATGTGGTACATGAGCCGATGAAGGCTGATATCACAACCTGTCTGCACAAGGACATGAATGAGGATTGCATGGGTGATCTGAACTCCAGCATGTTCCTTAAAGTCCTTCTCTTGACACCTATCATGCTCTTTAATGTTGTTTTAACAAACATCTGAGGGAAGGGAAACTTCTTGCAACAAATCTTTCTCACACTTCTCAATTAATATACTTTCACCCAGCTTTTCCCAAACCCTGTGGCTTCTAATAGAATAAATCCCCCCCTGTTATCTCTACCCTAGAAATCAGGAGCATAAGGATTACATAAGCACCAAAGAAAACACCCTTTCTTTTTGTTTTTGGCAATTTAGGCTTTCCAGGCTGCTGCACCTTCTTCCCTATGGCATTAAATTCCCCTTTGCATTCCGCAATGCTGACTTAAGGAGAAACTTAAACAGATTAAAAGCTCCTGGAGTGTGCATAAAACACATGGGAGAGAAGGGCTGTGTTTCCCTCTAGTTGCTGAACAACAGGAGACTGGGCACCACCATTGTGACACTCAGCCCTGTGATGACAATGCTGGTGGAGCTGGTTCAGGCCTGCTGTGGAGTGACTAGACTGTGGGTTTTTCCTTTTTCTTCAGGCTTCACCAGAGAAAGGCTAGATACTGTTAGCGGTGGCTGAACATTGGCCAGATTATGGGGCATGCGGGTATAGCCTATATTTATTTTTTAAATACGTATTTGTTTGATGTTTTGCAAGCATCTGCTTAAGATTTCTGTGCTTATCTAACGGGAGGAAAGAGCCCATTCCTCCCAAAGCCAATTCAGTGCAAGAAAATGTCATAACACTGCTGGGCCCCTTCGTTTCATCCTTCGCCAGAGGGACTCCATAGTTCCTCTGCTACTTCTTGGAAAGCCAAGAGTAGTGGCTGGCAATTAAAGGCATCTGTTGGGCGCATGAAAAGAAAGGCATGCATGAGATATGAAGGATGGATGACACCTGAAATGTCTAAACTCTTGTCTGGCGCAGACTGGACTGATTGCAGTGTGTCTAGCAGGATGTGTAGGGTGTTACAGCAGGTATTGAAATAAAAAAGAAAAACCAAACTAAATCCTCCTTCACAAAGCTTCTCCCCCACTCCATCCCTGGAGGAACTAGTTCCAGCAGCTCCATGGAGCCTGCTAGGGACACTATTTTTCACATAGCAAAAGGGAGAGACAGCAATACAAATCCCTGTCAGATAGAGGGATTAGCTGGGTAGAAGCGATCCTTCAGAGACCGAATGACCAAAGAAATGGCCAGCAGCATATACACATGGTTGTGGAAAGGGGAAATGTTGTTCAAAGCAGATGCATAAGGAATGATAAAGACAGGAAAAATGATGAGTGATCCAGGTTGTTACTCACCCCATTTTTCATCATTTAGGTCTGCAATCACAATCACTCACACACAGAAACCTCTTTTCTTACACAGACCCTAATGAATTTGATGCACTCACTACCATAAGATATCACCCAGACCAGTGTTCGGAAAGCCTTAGACCAGTGTCAGGTCTGTTTGTACGAGAGCAGCCAGAGCTATAGGTCGCTATTTTTAATGAAAAAAACACTGAAAAAACACCACCAGTGTGGCACATATTTTGTGTGTGGTCACTATGCTAAATCCCAGCCTGGGGCTCCTGGCATCACCCTTTGAAGCATTCAGTACAGACCACTCTCAGAGATGCTCATCAGGGTGGCACAGTGTGTGGTTCTGGCACTGCAGTGACATGATGGAGCTGTGTAAGGTGTGGGTTTCTATTAGAAAATGCATGGCAGTGTTACCAATCAGCCGCAGCAGTGCTAGCCGTGGTCGACCCTCATGCAATTGAGTGATCAAACAGCAAGCTGTACTTCAGGACCGGTTACAAATTAGGCAAAAAAGGCATCACATTACCTTATTTATTCATTCCTTGATATGCCTGATGGTGAGTTTTGTAGATACTCTGTTTTTCACCCATGCTGTCAAAGGGAACAAGTACATCTGCTATAAAGGTGCAATTGAGTATATATTGAGAGTTTAGTCTTAAAGCAACCAGCCGAGGACCAGGGCTTCTACAGTTCTGGACAACTGAATGGCTATTTCATCACTAGTTAAGGCAGAAACATTTAACTTACACTTACCAGCTTGAGTTAGAAGAATTTGAAACTAATTCTCATTTGTATACCACACATCATGAGAGATGCTGTACTAGAGGGATGTGGCCCAAAGGGTTCAGTCTTTGGTCACCAGAAAAAAAGTTGACATGTAAACTGGGAGAAATCCTATATGTTCCTCTCCAATTGCAGCTGTTGATGATGGACTGTTGTTATTCCAGATAAATGGTGATTCCCTGTCGTTTGCTGTGAGAGGGACTCTGAGCCTTTGTCTCTAATGCCTCTCTGGAAGTGGTTTGCTTTGGGGAAGCTAACTTCAAAGTTTTGTGCTGTAATAAAATTTGCAGTACTTCACATTTGTATATCATAAGCCCAGAAAGGCCATCCCGGAGCCAAGCCACCCAGCCCTACCTTAGCTGTGTCTAACCTCTCACAGCAGAAGTAATACAAGAAATAAGGCAAGTGGAAATCTGGGCCCTCTTCCTGGACCCTCTCCCTGGACCCTCTCCCAGCCTTGGTATTTAAGGACTTCTTGACCTAAAAACTGCATCCAAACATTCATGTTTAAAAACATTAATGGATCTGTTCCTCATGAAGTTGTTATATCCATATTTGAGCCCCATTTTCATTTTGATCTGCAGAGCACCCTCTGGTACAGGTTTCCAAAGTTTAATTATACAATGTGTAAAAAGGCACTGCTTTCCGTTTGCTTTTAACTTGCTGCTTCATTATTTCATTAAGAACACATACTCTCTGATATGAGAAATACTGAATAATCATTCCCTATTTCACCCATTTTGTCATTTTGTAGACTTACATTATAACCCCATCAGTTCTCATCTCTTGTGTGCTGCACTTGGACGCTGTCTTGGAGGGAGGTCATCAGTCCAGGCCAAAAAGGTGCCACCAGTGGCACCATCTATATGGCACCAACATCCTGGAGACAGTGTGTGAGTTATACCCTGGCCATGTTTCTTCTTCCAGCACAGATGCAGCTTACTTGTTCTTCCTCTCTTTCCCTTTATTTCTATTAAACCTATTTTTTAATCCAGTGATGAGTATAGCTGTATTCAAGCTGTGAGCACAAGTTTCTTTGATTGCAGACAAGGAATGGTGCCTGTTCAAAAAAAACCAACGAATCAAACAAACAAAAAACCCAATTAACAAATTAAACAAAAGTTCAGGAATAACTCAATGAGAAAATAAACCACTTTTATTCAAATTATCAGGTGTTAATTACTCTTGGAATATAAGATTATAAACAGCTCCAATTCAGGAAGGTGCATTTCTTCATTTAACATGTACTCATTTGAAGGATACAAAAGAAATGTTTGCTTATTTATCCAAAAGCTTAAAATGAAACAATGAGCAGATTCTTTTTTGCTTTTGAAAATTAAATTTGACTATTTCTTCAATAATAAAATATACTACCTATTATACAAAAAGGACATTAATTTTGTTCACAGTTGACAGAATACAGCTGCACAATCAAAATAATAAAGGTGAACTGCAATGACATTTTAATTATATTATTCCCATTATTATATATTTTGAGGGTTAGAGCAGCACACACAGGCGCTAATCAGGTTCCTTTTGTTTCAAGAGCTGCACATACAGTGAAGAAATATAGAATTCTTACCCGAAAGGTTACAGTCTAATCTAAAATTATCCATTAACAGAGGATGTGCCTCAACTGAAAATCACAGGTATGTGAAGGGATTTATCCTGCTTTTCTTTCATATCTGATGGAGACCCCTAGATACACAGTTACTTTTCACCATCAACCACTATAAAAAAGCTGTTTACAAAGAAATAACTTTTTTTTTAAGCTCACAAGGTCTGAGTTTAAAGGTCATTCCTGCTTCCTTAAGAGTTCCTCAGTTTGTTTTTACCCCAGAAGTTCAGGTGGTGACAATCCCAACAGCCATTTGGCAGTTCTGAGATTAATGACATTTTGGAGAAGAAAATCCAGTCCTGGACTTGGGTCTGGGCCAATACCTAAAAATTTGAGTGTCCTTCTAAACTAGATATTTTTTGCCTGTATAATGCCCCAAAGAGGAACCATTCCTGGTCGTCATATTAAGTGTTCACATCCCAGGTTTTGCTTCTAACATCATTTCGATTTTTAAGGAACTCTGTGTCAGCTTAGGGCCATTCAGGTAAAGGCTGTTTTCATGCTGGACATCAGAAACTGCCCATGTACCTCCTAGGACTTCCATACCGGTTCCTGTTATCTTCTCACAGTGGAAGGACAGTAGCCCACACAGTGGGTTTCCCTTCCTCTCTTACAACCTCAGATCCTCCTCAAAGTAACCAGGATTGTGCCCCAAATGAGTCAGGATTTGAAAATGGAGTTTTAATTAAAAAAAAAAGCATTTCCATTCACCCCTAAATCTCAGTATGCAACTTGATCTTCAGGCTTTAGAAATGAAAACAGACAACAGAAATGAATCTATTGATCACTGGGTCATACGTTTCCAGGCTACACAGAGCAGGACCCTGAAAATAAAAATTAAAAAAAAAAGAAAGAAAAAAGGAAACAAAAAAGGGATACCATCAGAACTCTGAGGATTTGCACAGATGAGGACCCATTCTCCAGAAGCCAAAACAAGGAGCTATTGGGAATCTATCCACAGATTCTGAAAATACATTCACATGCACAAGCAGTCAGGTTTGCACTAGGAAAGAGGATTGAGTTGGGGTTTGGGGTTTTTCACCTTAATTTCTTATGGTTAATAACACCCAGTAATTTCCAGCACTAAACAATGCAATATACTCCTGGTTTATTTGAAACCCAAGGCTTAGACACAAAATAGCTTTGGAAATGAGAAGTGAGGCAGCGTGGCAGCTCAGCGCACTTAAGGGAACATTTTTAAGCCATTTAGCAGGAGTTTATTGCTTCAGCACAGGAGTCTTTGAGCATTCAAGCACGACAGGGTGTGCATTGTTGTGCCAGAATTGCCCGCCTTGGGTGTGTGTGGTGTGCGGCAGGGGGCCAAAGGCTGTGTTTAAACGCACCCGCACGAGAAATGCGATTTAGGCAGAACAAAGCACACTCCTGTTGTGCCTCGCCGTGATTATAAAATAGATCTGTATCATTATAAATAGAAAATGACTGGTGACAAAGATGGTGCTTTGACTCACTTCTGAGGCCAAGCTCTTACGCTGTGGTTCCTGATGTCAGACCTGTTTAGTGGCTGGGCTGCAGGCAAATGTGTCTGGTTCGGGGTTAGCCAGTCCGCATCTCATGATGGCTTAATCTCATTTTATAACAGCAGGGGATTCACTGTGGTCCTTCACAAGCAACACTATCCATTCATCCAAGGATGGTCCCAGACGCCTTCTGAAATTCACTGTGCCCACTGCAAGACTCAGATTGCTAAATAGCAAATTACCCTGTCCTCCAAAGAGACTGCCAAGCTATCTGGAGCTGTGAATTTGAGATCCTGCTCCTACACAACTATATACTGCAGCTCTTGTTTATTCCAGTGGAAACAAAATCAAAGACACAGAAATAATAGTGCTGTTTCAAGAGTGTAAGTTTTCCTCTTTATGCCACCTTCCATCCTAAAACAATTTACAGCACACTATTGAATTAAATAATGCAGTTAAATAAAGTAAATATATATATATAGTTTCTAAGTTGTACAATAAGTAATCAAAAAACCCAAAATATCAGAGGTTAAACCTGAATCTTAAGTCCCTATTGCAATATATGGAGTATTTTGTTGGTTTACTCCTAAGCATGCTCCTTAAAACAAACTGTAGTCTTCCTGCTAAAATTATTTAATCAGAATCACACTTCTATATATATTTTATACCACAGTTTATTCCCAAAGCTGGGGATAACCTCTCATTTCCTGAAAGCTCTTAAAAACTTCCTTAATGAAAAAGCAGAGAAATCTGCTGTTTGCAAGTTCTATTTGCTTATTGCTTACTTTCAAACTAAAGTAGTTAATTTAATAAAGGGGGGAGAAAAAGCGAGAGAGAAAAAGATTAATGTGGTGCCTGTAGCCATTTCCCAAATTCTTCAGCGTTTATAGACCTAGGGAGACAGGGAAAAAGCAACTTCTCAGCAGTGGAGCAGAATAGGCTGAAATGACCCTGTGAAACCAAAGTGATTCTGGGAATTAAAGGATGTTCACTCCTCTTATGTTTCTATGCTGCAAACTCCTTTTAGGGCTCCCAGTAGTACCCATTAGCAATAGCCAAGCTTTTCTGTTTTAATTTAATTTAATTTAATTTCCACCAACAAATTCCACCCTGTGGTGAGAATTGACAGTATCATGTTGAGAACCATTAAAGCATATTTGGATTGTTTTTACTCCATGTATATATAAAAAAAAAATTCCCCCACCCTTCTCAGTACTTTTTAGACAAGCAACTTCATAATAAGAGTGAGGCAGACACAATGGAGGCATCATTATACTGTGGGATACCACCATAGGGAGCGTGGTTGGAGATACAGCAGAACATGCCTTGGCATTACACTACAGCGTGGCCTGGTCCCAGCTCCATTCTGAAGCTCCCCATGATAAACCAGAATGGAGCCTGGCAGCACTGACTGTGTCCCCCCAGGTACCACTGGGACAAAGCTGGTGTCCTTTTCCTGTAAGAAGACCCTATATATCACTGCTGCTTCCTTTTCTCTTTGAGAGTTTTCTGTTCTCTAAGGACATCTTCACACTTGAAACGTCTTCATGCTTAGGTAGCCTTGGGCTCTACTAGGAATTCCTATTGGGAATTCCCCCACTGGGAATTCTGCCACCAGATTTCAAAGGAAAGAGAATAATAATGCTCTTCATTAATATAGGCTTTTCTGTCATGACTTTTAGGCCCCTCTCCAGGCAAGCAAGCAAGCACATGTTTAACATTAAACACAGGAGTAGTCTCCATTCACACGCTGCAAGCTAGAAATGCTCATTAGCATTGGATCATGGCCCCAGCTGAGCTGCTAACACACTTCAGCTAGAGAGCTGGGCTGGAGAAAAGGTGGCACTGAAACCTTTCATCATGGCTGCACCATCACTGGCTGAGCAGCTTCAGCGTCTCCTTCCCAAGCACTGCTACTCCAATGGGCTATAGGTCGTCCACTTGGCAGCAGAGGCACAAACTGTTGAGCTGCCACAGTGTCATCATTCAGAGCTGGTTAGCTGATGAGCAGAGCTCAAAATACACCACATTCAATTGCATCCTCTGGAGTATTTTCAGCTTTAGCATCTCTGCAATGAATGGTGAAAGGGGAATGATTTGAGGCAATGAGGGAATAGCATGATTGCTGCAGTCTCTGAGGCAGCGCTGGGTACTGTAACACTGCGTGGGGAGTGCCTGAGAAGTTACATGGGGCTCCTCAGACCATTATGTTACACGTTAAAACATGGACTGATCAAGCTTTGAAAACCAGCATTGAATGGCGTTTCTGTACATCTCTATGTATCCTGGGAAATACCTAAGCAAAGCCGCCTTAAACACAGCGGCGTGCTCAGGTCTGTGCGGAAAATCACAGTCCATACTAAACAGTCTATCACTCTTAGTTCTAAGTATCCCAGATGAAAAGACACATTTTTGTTTTAAACTGCTTTTAATACTGTTTTCTCAAAAAAACCAAAAAATCGTTACCTCCTTGAACTTCTCAACAAGTATAAACCTCACAGCTTTCCTGCCTCCTCTGGAATTACTAGGTCATTGCAGACATCAAAATTAATGAAGAGATGAAAGATTCAGCAGAAAGGCAAAATCTTACTGGAAAAAAAATATTTCTTGATATCAAAAGCAATTTAAGAATAATGAATATATCTATCAGAATAATAAACAAATACAAACTTCCTGATGCTTAAAAGAATGCACATGAAGGAGGACATAAGACTTTGGGGGTTGTTTTTTTTTCTTTAGAACACCAATTCATTTTTACAGTGAATGTATCTATGTGCTTCCGGGGCTTTACATGAGTGGGATTTGCACTGCCTAAATTTTTGCTATACTTTAAACTCAGCTAATTAGCCAAACAGTGCAGAACAGGGGATCTCTTTGCTTCATCCTTCAAGACAGATGGGTTAAGCTAAAACACAGTTCTCCGTGTATTCATCCATGAGCACCCTGTTACTTAACACTGAGGAAATGACAGAATGGTTCTGGCTACCTTGGGATTGAATTTGAGCAGGGATGAGAGATGTGGAAAGGTGGCTGGGGGTCAAAATAAAATGAATATATATTCAAAATAAATGCTATGTGCAATTCAGCTGAACCTTCTTGTAGGAAACCAAGATGTTTAGTTTCTTTGTGATATAGACTGTCAGTCCTCCCTATCAGTGGCTTTGCAGCTGTTGCAAACATAGAAATAACCTGTAGCTCTATATTCCACACTAGACCTGATAAAGCAGTATTATTATAAGATTCTTGGTATTGGAAGAAAATGTTTGTCAGAAGCCCTCATTTAAATACTGCTGAAACAAATACTTCTTTAGTCCTACCTGTACAGCAAGATGACTTCTTGGCAATTCAAACAGTCTAACAAAGAATAAGTGTAACTAATGTATGGGATACTGTAGCACTCCCATAACACTGCTATTAGAAGAAAAATCAATATTAGTTCCAATATGAATGGAGTGTTGGATTGACTGAACAGGGAGCTTTGAAATAAATATCTAAGAAATGTTTGGATGAAATGGACATCTTTACAGACATTTGGTCTGCATTTCTGAAATGTAGATGATTAAATCCACATTGTTGGCTTCTTCCCCCTCTGCACTATGTCTTTCTTTACATCTTGCAAAAAATTTATGAACAAAGTTATTGTAAATCTGCAATGTCTGTCTTGTCACTTAGATTCTTTTCAGAAATGCTGCCTTGCCAATGTAGATATACAATCCTGGATGATTAATATTTATTACTTATAATTCTAAATACAATGGAAGGTCACCAAACATACCCTGCCTAAAGGAATCTGGAGCCCTTTAAAATCTCACTAGTGATGGATCCTGAGTGAGCTAAAAATCTTAGCAAAACACTTTTCTATGTAGGATTTCCAGTATTTCCTGCTTCTGACTATGGCTAAAGCCAAAAAGCACAAAGGTGAGCAAAAGTTACAGATCTGAAAACATGAGCTTGGATTTCGAACCCAAACAAAGGTCCGGGAACGCCTGGATCTTGGATCAGCCTATAATAGAGTTATAAGTAAAATGTGAAGTTAGGATGCAGAGTGAGACTTGAATTCAGATAGAACAGTCACAGTAGCTGAAAACTGTTTTATTTTCCTCTTTCTTATATTTTTCCTTTTCTTATATCCATCAGTACATCTATTTAGAGTATCTTGGGAGTGTTAGAATAATGAAGATATTTAAGGATTTTTTTACTCTTATTAATTAAAAGGAAGGTAGCTTGGGGATTTTCAGATTTTATGATGAAATTCTAGAAGGATTTTAAGAACATACAAATCATCTTAAAAAAAGCTCATTGCACTAACAGCTCATTTTGTTATAAGCTCAATCATTTTTAACACAGTTTTTTACAAATAGATGCAACTGGAGGTCACTGAGATCAATTGATTATGAATTAGCCCTCTTCTAGCAAAACTAAAGAAAGACATTAGAACATATCAGAACCATGGGATCTAGTAAACTGGTGAAGATTCAGGTGGAAATCAGGTCACACTCTGAACTGGTTCACTTACCCTGCCTGAGATCTGCTGCATATTTGGACAATCTTCTCTAAGGAGCTAAATATAATAAGCACATAAGAATCTGCATCTGCGTCTTCATCTTTATTCAAAGATTCACTGCAACTGTGATCAAGCAAAAGCACTAACTGAAGTACAAACCTGGAAAAACTCAACTGAGAAAAATGTAGATTCTGTTGATGGGCATGCCCCTAGCCAAATCATAGTGAAAATTAAAAAATCCCAGTGACCATTAATCAGATAGAAGACTTTTCTCTAGAAATGAATTTGCAGAGCATTGCTAATGGCGCTTTTCTAAACAGACAGAGCCATGTTGACCAGTGTGATGAGTGAAAAACAAAAAGACAGACAGAAAGGACTGAGTCAATTAAAATAAATAAATAAATAGTTGCCATAATTAAAAAAAATAAACTACAAATAATTCCAATCTCATGAAGAAATGTTTTTAACAAGCCACATGTGCTTGTGCAGACACTTCTAATCTCATTAGATTTTTCTGGCTGCTATCAGTGTTCTCTGAGCCAGTTGATTTCACAGCAATGTTTTAAAGAGTGTGAGCCTTTGCTCTCCAGTCTAGCCACTGTTAAAATAGCCCATTCTAGGAGAAGACTTGGGAGTTCATGTATTTTCTTCCAAGGTTTTGAAAGTTTGGAACAAATTGACTATTGCATGTGAAACAATAGTCAACCACAAACTATCTTCACAATCAACAATCAACATTCTGCTCCCAGCTGGTTAGTGTGAAAAGTGGAATAATCCCACCAAAGCAAGAGTATGGCTTCAGACTGTCATCAGCATCACATGGCAAAGGCTGACTTTCAATCCTGTCTCCAGTCCTCCAGCTTTTTGGTGCCAAACAAGAATCTCTCTGCTGTGAGATTCCCCTTGGTCAGAGCTCACCAGTTTGCGGTTCCCTTCAAATCAGTGCAGCTCTAGCAGATCTCATGAGAAGGGAAGCCACCTTGGATTACAGCCTACCTTTATTTTTTCCTTGAAAACAACACTAAATCTCCCCAAACTGAAAATTGAGAGCCATGTGCACTGTTGCACATATCAGGGCAGTTGGGTTTCATGCAAAAGAGCTGTCATTTTGAATTTGCTAAAGGTGCAAATAATCACTCATATAAAGCAGATTGTGTCATGCAGATGCTACAGATAGAACAAATAATCAGTTTTAGAACATAATCCTAATTCAGAATCGTGTAACCTGGATGGGTAAACCCTGGATGAATGCGATTAAGGCATCATGAATGGATTTTGGCTAGCATACTAGTTGAATTTCTGGATGGAAATGTGCCTCTCTCTGTTTTAGCCTGCCCTCTCTGAGGCTCTCAGAGCAAACTTCTGCGGTGAGATGAGTGTTTGAAAGTGACCCATCTGGAGCCCAACATGAAGAAAATGCCTCCCGTGCCCAGAATTCGTGTGCAGCAACAGCTTTCTCCTGCCTATCCAAGTTTCCCAAGATAGCAATCATAAAGGAACTGGCTACCACACAGTCAAGATGACAATACCATGCATCATTTGATTAGCTTTGTCAATTCCCTCTATAGTCACTGGAGACAATATGCTGTCCCCATTATCGCTGTGTCTGCGCGTCACTACCAACTTGCAGATGCAAAGGCTGCCCACTCAATTGCTTGTTCACTCTCTTTTGTTTAAATATTCAGATTCAACAATATCATGTAAATTCTATGCAAAGTAGCATCTGCAAGTCTGACATACTCAGGTTTCCCCCTCTTGTGCCAAGTTAAAAATAAACGCCCTATAAACTCTTGGGCCTGCTAAAACACAATATGCAGTCTGAGAGTTGTTTGCTTTAAATATATCTGCTAAAAGCATTTCTCCTTTAGGGTCATACTCTTTTCCCCCTAACCCCTCTCAGATTTTGCTCCTGCCTCAAGGATCTCAGTAGCACGGGGGAAAAAAGCATCCTTGAAATAGCCTACAGAAGAACCCGTTCTATGTGTTCCTAACTCTTGAAAATTCAGCTAACATCCTATTTTTAAAATTCCAAAGAATACAGGTGGTGATATACCCCAACATGAAAAAAGAAACTATTAAAGTGGATTAATTTCAAATACTGATTGCAAATAATACTAGTTGAACAAGATCTTAAGTTCAGATTTCAAAGGGTCTCCATGATCCCACACTCTAGCTGCCTTCTCTTTTCTCAAGAGAGAAGCAGATTTGTCCCTTACCAATACACTTGAACAGATGAAGTCATAGGGATGCCAACCAGATACCATAACAACAAAGTATATCTTAAGGCAACAAGGAGAAGAGTCTGTAAAAGGGGATACTGAGCCACCACTGAGGTCACTTAGGACTTGCTGAGCCGCTTGGCCACGTCTGCGTAAGCTTGCTCAATTTCCTTGTCAGCTGCACAGGTGTTGGTGAATTCATCCCTGGCATACGCGTTCTTCAGGTACCGCCACAGCCCCGTCATCTCCGTTGGGAACTCAAAGTTGCGGTATTTCTTTGCAACAATCTAAACAAGGATAAAAGACAGAAAAAAGTGAATTGTTAGTGGTATATCTTCAGATTCTCTTTTAGAGATCTTCTTACTCTTTCTTATTACATAATTAATCATAGAATCATAGACTAGTTAGGGTTGGAAAGGACCTGAAGATCATCAAGTTCCAACCTCCCTGCCATGGGCACTAAACCATGTCACCCAAGGCTCTGTCCAGCCCGTCCTTGAGCACTTCCAGGGATGGAGCATTCACAACTTCCCTGAGCAACCCATTCCAGTGCCTCACCACCCTCACAGTAAAGAACTTCTTCCTTAGATCCAATCTCAATTTCCCCTGTTTAAGTTTTAACCCATTATCCCCTGTCCTGTCACTACAGTCCTTAATGAAGAGTCCATCCCCAGCATCCTTATAGCCCCCTTCAGACACTGGAAGGCTGCTGTGAGGTCTCCACGCAGCCTTCTCCAGGCTGAACAGCCCCAACTTTCTCAGCCTATCCTGAGGGAGCTTTATCCCCTCGCCCAGATCATATGAGAGATAATATATAAAGATATTAAACAGAACTGGCCCCTAATACTGATCAAAATTTATAGAACCTGTTGTTTAAAACATAGCACTACAAGAAACCTGTGCCCATGGAGTCCAGTAATTGCTCATTTTGGAAACAGCAGCCTCCATCCTAACAAGGGTTAGAACTAGTGGAGACCAACCCATGGATTTATCCACATGCTTCAAAATCCAACAGCTACAACTAACAGTTTTTTCCTTCTTGTTTCCAACCCAATTTTATCCATAGTCAGTTTATACCCATTTGATCTTACCAGTGGTGGGTTTCAGATAAAATAGTTGTTTCTCTCGGGGACTGGCTTCCCTATTCAATTAATAGTGTAAGGGGTAAACAGGGGTAAAAGGATAAGACTCTTTCGTCTCTGCTGCTGTAAAAGCTTTCCTCTTGGCCAGTGATGCTTGAAAATTGGTGACTGAATCTGTATGTTTTCAGGTACTTGAATTTGAGGTGGGGTCTTGCTGACATATGTAGCAATGTTATTGATAATTCCTTTTCTTTAATGGAAATAAGTACATTCTGAGGTCATATTTACCTGTTCCGCACTGCTATTGTGTTTGTTTCTGTTGGTCTTCCTATGATGGATGTAGAGGCTGCCATCTCTTTCCAGCAGATTATATCTCATCTGCTCTTCTAAAGGGATGAACTAGGAGTGTCCAAGTGGAACACACATGTTCTTGAGCTCCTGGTTTGGCTGGAGCACTGACCATGCTGATAGCCTCAGGAAAGTCTGTGTGCTACCCTTCCCAGCCCAGCTTTCCTGTGGGTAAAGTGCAAATGCTTATTTCTATTGAGAATGGGTGGTGTTTGCAGAGGCCTGAGAAAATGCTGAGCTCACAATGTTATTCCTGAATTTGCTTTTAATGTTCCAGGAAGGATGAGGCTAAATTAGAAAGTACAAACCCACCATAACAAAAATACCGCTTGTAGATTGTGCTGTAAAGGCTGGGGTTTTGTTCCATGACTCTTGCAAATAAAAGCATGTTTCCCTAAGAGAATGATTTGAGTTGGAAAGGATCTTGAAGCTCATCCACCTCCAACCCACTGCCACGGGCAGGGACACCTTCCACTAGAGCAGCTTGCTCCAAGGCCCTGTGTCCAACCTGGCCTTGAACACTGCCAGGGATGGGGCAGCCACAGCTTCTCTGGGCACCCTGTGCCAGCGCCTCAGCACCCTCACAGTGCAAGATGATGCTTGTTCTGGGGTACCCTGAAGGAGTATGAGCAGTTACTGCTTTACTAACTCATAACGTTGCTATCTTCTTTCTTAGTCCACAGCTCAGTTTGGCAGCAAAGATGAAATTCTCCTCACCTTAGAAAAGCATGGGGGCATTTGTGACTGCCAGGCATCGAGGTATGACTCTCCTTCTCCATGCTCTGTCACCTGAGTGGCTGTAACACTGACAGTGCTTTGAGGTGTTTGTTTTGGCGTGTGGCAGTAAAAGTCACTTCTTGTTTGGAAGCAGCAGAAATCCACTTGTGGTTACTGCTCAGAAACTACAAAAGTGAACCTGAGAGGGGTATAAAAGTCTGTAGACAAAGCATGACCTAGACTGGATGTCCCAGCACCCTGTCCAGCCAGACCTTAACAGTGTCCAGTGTTGGACACCACTTCCCTGGGGAGATTATTCCAATGACTGATGGTTCTTATTGTGAAAAATTTTCCTCTTGTGTCCAGTTGGAATCTTCCCCAGGAATAACTTCTCAGTGACTTCTCAATGCAGAACCCAGCTTTGTGTTGCAGGGACACCATCATGTATGCTGTTTCTGCTGAGGCCCGAGGCCTGGACACAGTGGTCAACTTGCTGGCTGATGTAGCGCTCCGGCCCAGGCTGTCAGGTGAGGGAACAGGAGTCTCTGCCTCAAAAGAACAGACTCCCAGTGCATACCTTGCTGCTAATCCTCATGAGATTTTGCTCATCAAGAACTTATGCAAAGATCAGGGATTTTGCCTGGTGGTTGTGATCTGTGATCTCTTCTTTCTCTCTTATTACAGATGAGGAAATTGAGATGACTCGAGCAGCAATTCGATTTGAGCTTGAAGACTTGAACATGAGACCTGATCCAGAGCCTCTCCTCACAGAAATGATCCATGCGGTAAAACACCCAAGTCCATCTTCCACGCAGCCCCTGTATGAGACATGCTGTGTTCTCTTCAGAATAGTCTTAGACTATTCTGAAAAGAGATTTTTCTGTTATTGAACTAGATTTCAGTGGTGGGAGGGAGACTTTTGCTGTCCCTACATTCTACCCACATGGAAGATTTTAACCTAAACTGCAATTATCTATCACTTCTCTTTGTTGCCATGGGTGACAACATGTCATTGAGTTATGCTGACATTAGTGAAATGATGCTCAGCCTCTCCTCTCTTACATGTCTCAAACAGGCAGGCATCATTCTAAAGCAAGAAGAAGGTTTAGATAGAAGGGGTGAAATAATATGTTACTTTAGTGTATCTGTTTCCTTTTAGGCAGCCTACAGAGACAATACAGTTGGACTGAACAGATTCTGCCCAGTGGAAAACACAGACAAAATTGGCCGGGATGTGCTGCATTCCTACCTGAGGAACTACTACACACCGGACAGGATGGTGCTGGCCGGGGTGGGAATCGAGCACGAGCAGCTGGTGGAGTGTGCCAGGAAGCATCTGCTGGGAGTGGAGCCGGCGTGGGGCAGCGGCCAGGCCAGGGATGTGGACAGATCCGTGGCGCAGTACACAGGAGGCATTGTCAAGGTGAAAGGAAGGTGAAGGTGGTGTCGTGCCTCTTCCTATCTGTTGGAGAGGCAGATTTGGACTTGAGCTGCTTTCTCCAAAGGTTTTGCTTTTAATATCTGTGGGACAGGTTAATTATTGGGGGCACATCAAGCTGGATACAGTGGAGGTGAAAATCAGTGCTGAAAATCTGTCTGCCCTTCCCACAGGTTGAAAAAGATATGTCAGATGTGAGCCTGGGCCCTACTCCCATCCCAGAGCTTACCCACATCATGATTGGATTAGAAAGCTGCTCATTTTTAGTAAGTATTAACCTAAAATCCCTTGTTCTGGGTGCTCTGTGCTTGAGAAATCCCAGAATACTCTCTCATTATGCAAGCACCGGCACTCTTCCAGCTGATGCTGCACGTACAGACAAGCTGCACGTACAGACAAGCAGCATTTCACTGACAGTTTGAGGAAGGCACTGACCTTTAAGTTCCTCTTATGCCATGTCTCTTTCCCCCTCTTTACTCACCCCAGACTCTCGGGAGCTCTGCTTTTAACTGACTGAATTTCTTGTTGCCATTCAGGAGGAAGATTTCATTCCCTTTGCAGTACTGAACATGATGATGGGAGGAGGAGGCTCTTTTTCAGCTGGAGGGCCTGGCAAGGGCATGTTCACCCGACTGTATCTCAATGTGCTCAACAGGTTGGTTTGCCTTTGTCTTTAAGGGGTAGCAGAAACTACTCCTGGTCTTCTCTAGCAGGTTCACATTTAAGGCTTTATCTTTTGAAAGCCAATGCCCCCTGGTTTTACATCAGTTTATTCCACTTGAAACACGCGGGATTGATTTGTCATTGGGTGTTTTGAGGAAGTCAGAGTAAAGGGCAGAGGTGACCTGGAATTCTGTCAACCTCTACTAGCCCAATCCATCCTTTCACTAGGGACTATTAACAGAATTTGGAGTAGGTACCAGTGATACAGCCCCGTGGTGTTCTGGGCTTGGTCTCAAGAATGCAAACGGAGAGAAGGAAGTAGATGGCACATGCAGAAATCCTCAGAGGCAGGGAGTGACAATTCCCATTGGTATTGCTGAGAACCCTGTCAAGGCACTAGAAGGGGACTCGCTGTCCATGGTGGTTTAATTTTTACATTTAAATTCTGTTTTTTAAATTTTTTAATACTGTTTCTATGTTCCCAGGCACCACTGGATGTACAATGCGACCTCGTACCACCACAGTTACGAGGATACAGGTCTGCTGTGTATACATGCCAGTGCAGACCCAAAACAGGTACACAGCCCTGGATTCAAAGACCTGTTACCGGACTCACTTATTACCAGACAGCAACGTTCTAATCTTCTTTCAATTATCTGCATTCCTAGGTTCGAGAGATGGTGGAAATCATCACAAGAGAATTCATTCTCATGGCAGGAACTGTAGGAGAGGTGAGCAGCCCAATGTGCACACTGTGCAGATGGTCTTGGAGCTGAAATAGTACATTGCATTGGCCTGGCCAGAATGGAGTTTTGTAGATAAGCATGTTATGTATTTCTGTAAAAGAATATGGTAACTTTAGCAGCACATTCAAAGAGGAAGGTGTTTGCAGAACTCTTTCTTACACGGTACCTTGTGCTGGAGCACTGGCCAGGCTTTTGGGAACGTCCGTTTGTATTTGCTGCTCACTGACAGGTAGAACTGGAGCGAGCGAAGACGCAGCTGAAGTCCATGCTCATGATGAACCTCGAGGCTCGGCCGGTTATCTTTGAGGATGTGGGCAGGCAAGTGCTGGCAACAAACACAAGGAAGCTACCTCACGAGCTGTGTGCCCTCATCAGTGAGTAGACAATGCTTTTCCTTAACTGAAGTATAGGTACACTCAGGATTGGGCAACTTAGACTCCTGTAGCATAGATGAGTTGCTTTAGGAAGCTGGGGGGCATAAATACTTCAGATATATATTTCAAACTGATCTCAACTGCTTACAAGCTGGCACAATGCTTATTTTTGTCAGAAGGAAGTAAAAACCAAGCAGGGTAGAGAAGCTCCAGAGTTAGTGATTGGTTTTCTGAGCACCAGTCACTTCATAAAGCATCTTAAAGCTTCATGCTCTTCAGAATGTAGTTGTCACAGCTCCAGCTTCGGGTTTTTTCCTGCAGGTCAAGTGAAATCTGCTGATATCAAGAGAGTGGTCACTAAGATGCTCCACAAAAAGCCAGCTGTGGCTGCCCTGGGTGACTTGACAGATCTGCCCACCTATGAGCACATCCAGGCAGCGCTCTCCAGCAGGGACGGGCGGCTCCCACGGGTGTACCGGCTCTTCCGATAGACCCTGCATGTGCCAGAGCTGCTGCCTTTCGATATGGTTTTGAGATGATAATATTGCTGCAAACCACTTCCCCCTCTCCCCCAGTCTTTCCAGGCAGACTCTGCACACATGGAGCTATGCTGCAGCTGAAATACACTGCTTCAGAGCACTGGGCTGTGAAGAGCTCAGTACCTTGGGCACAAAGGCCCACCCTGGCTCTGGATGAGTACTTTGACCCTCTGAATAGGTTACAAGAGAGGGTGGGTGCATACAGCCTTCTCTTGGCACTGGGGAGAACACAGCAAGCCAAAATGTTCATCATTACAACTGAAAGCATGTATCTGAGCAGAAGTCACTGCTGTGTGTTACCACTAAACCATACCAGCAGCAGAAGCAGGGCTGGCACACTGGAGGCCCTGGTGTGTGCCCTTGTTGAGGAATTGGGGTGGCATGGCAAGAGCTTGGCTTCTGTAGCTGAATTAAAAGAATATTTATAGCTGCTACCAAGGTGAACAAAGACTTGGTCAGACTGAATTAAGAGAATACTGGTTATTATCCATGTGAAGTTAAGTGACAAGTTTCCTGCAGTCCAGGTTTTGTTAGAAGCATCCTGGATCCATTTCTTCAGTGTAATTTCCCAGCTGTAGGACTACTAGAAGTCACGTGTTTGGAAATAACTGTCATTTTGCTAGAGCTCAGAGGAAAGTAGACCTATGGCATAACTAAGTTTCCAATGGAGTTCATCTACAGAGATACCATGTATAATGCTACATGGACACTTACTCTAGGATAAAAGTGATCCTGTTCTTCAGGTTTTTCACTTGTAAGTGAGCTATGCTCAAGAACAAGGGTTCTTTTACTCCAGTTAGTTCTTAACAAAGAACTTAACAAAGTTCTTAAAGGAGTTGCTGCTCCTGCATCTGAAACTTGTACCTACTTCATTGTCAGTTAGATGAACTTAAGGCCTTGCAAAGAGAGAACACAATTACCAGTCTCACAGCAGAGATGTAGCTCAGCTAAGAGCAGAGATCAACACAATAACATTTAGAAAGCTGATGGTCTTGTAATTGACTGACAGTGTTACAGAAGGACATGAAGTGCCATGCACGTGACACTGAAGAAATGGAGACCCAAAAGAGAGGACTAAAACATTTGATTTACACAACTTCCTTAACATAGCTTAAAACTGTAGACAGCTGCAGTGCAGCACTTCACTGGCTAGGTGTGTATTGTGAGGAGCCATCAACCTGGGAGCAGAACACTGAGGCAGCTATTGCCTGCTTTATCCCCATACCTTTCCTCATGCAACTAGAAGAAAATGTTGCATTGCTTCTTGTGGAACCCACAGTGTGGAAATCCTGTTCAGTTGTTGTGTATGTATGTTTGTAAGAAAATAAAAGAGACCTTGACATGATGGAGTAGTGAGAGTTCTGAAATGCATTAGTTAATGGCTGGGGTTCATGAACTGGCAGGTGAAATGTGTTTTGTCTATTCAATGCAAGTGATTCCAAAGGAATCTGTCCTGCTCTTCCAGGTGAAGCCGAATGGCTCAGGGCACCCAAACAGTGTCACACAGTCAGTGCTGGTTCTGACAGCCTGGCAATAAGAGCTGGTGCTCATTTCTGGTATTGCATTAATTTATTTTTATTCCTTTAAAAAGAAAGGAAATCAAATACCTGATGGCTACAGCCAGGTCAGTGCCATGAACGCTTGTACCGCAGAACAGAAGCTCTGTCTTGGACAGGTTGCATAGGTAGCAGCACTTCCTCCAAGTTGTTTGCACGGTGGTTTATGTACTAAGGTGATTAATGATCCAACCCATCTGTGCCCATAAAGAGTTCTTAAGTATTAGCTGTACTTGACCATTTTACAAGTGCCATACTGGTCCATGTAGGACGTTTAGCCTTAAGACAACACTACTTCAAAAATAGGAAGTTACTCACAGTTCACTGAATTGGAAAAATAAAACCCAAAGGAATTAACTGGTATCAGAGGTAATGGGACTGTGCTGATGTGACTGGCTGCAGTGTCTCTGCATGGACACCCCCTGGCATCCTGATCCCTTTGGTGAAGCTGTACTCGGACCAAGTGTCCTGCTGTGAAGGCAGGCAGCAGCATCACCCCTGCGGAGGGCAAGTGAGTTAAGGAAGGGATTGTTTCAAACCGTCTCAACAGCCAGATACATGGTGTGAGAGATTGATTTTCCCCCTTAGCAACAGAAGGCCTATAGAACAGTTATTGAAAGGCAGTGTTCCTACACTTCCAATGTACATTCACACAGATCTTGTTGCAGAGGGACAAAAAAGCCCAACACAGGAGCACCAACCTTACACAAACCTGCCCAAGTCCCCTCACTGGTCCCTGTTATGCATTTTACAGAATACCACCATACATTTGAATACAGATAACGAGAAGAAAACAACCCCACAACATGTGTAAGTTAACCAGATCAAACAGACAAACAGATTCACCTTTCTGCAGGCTTTTCTGAGGTCCCTGGTCATGCCAGTTCCAGAAGCTGGGCCCCGTGCATGAAGTCATCTTAGAACCAAGAGGCTGCACCCGGTTGCTTCCAAAGATAGTATGGATAAAATGGAATCAATTACATCTGTTGGGATGGATGTCCTACATAACTGACTCCATTTTCTTCAGCAAAAGCACTGAGCTACACGGATTACCTCATGCAAATGAATCCAGGATGAGGTTTAAGACATTCTGCAGGAGCCACAGTGGCTGCCAGAGGTGCTTAGGCAGACAATTCCCTGCAGTGTTTGTCGTGGCCTGAAATCCTCTTTCCGGGCACCTCTAACACAGTTCTGAGCTCAGGAAATGCTACATATGCTGCTGGATTTTTGGTCCTTTTGCTCTTTCCGTTTCTGAAGTTCCCTCGTAATCCGTCTCTTTATGCCGATTAAATAGAGTTCTCTGTCGAACTGCCCTGCAGCCAGTGGAATGCTACAATGCAAACACAGGGGATTGGATCAGGGCACAAATAGTCTTGTTTTCCCACCATTTCCCAACGAGTTTATACAACAAAGGCCAGAAACCTGATTTTTACTTTCTTTAGGCATTCAGCTACTGTTGCGGGAGAAAATGGCTAAAACATTGCTCTTCCACAGCAATAAGTGAAGCTTTTTCACAGTTAAATGAAGGAAATACTGGTTGTAAAAGGCAAATGTACATTCAATTTAAGCATGAACATGCCAGCATTCATGGGAGACGTTCTTTATGACCCTAAACAAAAAACACTCATTTGAAAAGCTGAACAAGCTGACTCATAACTTGGTGTAATCACTGGTGTGGTTCATGCACAACAGTTCTTACTTGGGTCTCTTTTAGAGAGGCCAGAGGAAGCCCCAGCAGCACAGCTTCACTTATTTAACAGGTATTTAATAGCCATAAACAACAACAAAATAATCCCAATTCTAACTGCACTGCTGACCAAGTGCTTTGAGAAGTCACCATTTTCTAGATACCTGGGTCTTGACATGCCCGACCACGCAGAAAAGAGATGAACTCAATTTCAATGACAACCCAATTTTCTAAGGAGTTCTATGAGCACAAGAGCCCACAGGGGGACACGGAGAACTTGTGAGGATCTCACTCCACTGACATGTTGAAATGCAGCCACCACTGGGGAGGGAAAACAGCACTGCTCCCAAAGAGGGAAGGAGGAACAGAGAGGAAAGCTGTCCATGCCGATAGGAAAACCAGAGAGCTGCAGCTCAGATAAAAGACAGATTTATAGTCGATTGCAGCAGACTCTCTTTATCTCCCTCAGCAGGATTAAGGAACCCAGCAGCAGGGATTTCAGATGTCAGTACAAAGTTTAAGCACTCTTACTGCTCTGACCACTGAAAGTGTATATTGGGTAAAAACCACAGGGGCTGCACAGAGCTGCGTGGGACAAACTCTATTTCAGGAACTCTCCTGAGAGGACAAACTGAACAGGAGCATATCCTCAGATGGAGCCATGTGCAGTCACACACAGGGACATAAGGAGGTACTAACTTGTCTCTGCCAGGCCTCACTTTCACACGAAACAAAGCAAATACAGGCCGATGGTCTGAAGTTTTGATCACGGGACACGACGAGTACTTGACAGCGTGGATGTCATCCCTGTACCGACTGCGGAATACAACTCGGTCCTGCAGGGCAGAGAGAGGGGGGAAGAGGGATGTAACTCCCTTTGCACATCCACCCTGGGAAAAAGCACTGGTTCACAAAAGACAAATCCCTTCATTTATCACATTCCAATTAGTGAAATTAAGCGTCTTGGACAGGGACACATTCATGAAGAATGAAGAACCAACAGTGGTTCTGCACCCAGCTCTGAGCACAGCACAGAATGCATTGAGCAGTATGTAAGGCAGGGAAAATAAGATCCGCAGCCAGTGCCCAGCTCTCTCTCCTTGTGCTCACAGATTCAACAATCCTTTCTTCCAAACCAGCTCCACATGCCCTGTTGCCCCTAAGCAGCACATCTGAGCATGACTGTATCTCACGCAGGTGGACTGTGGAAAGCAGCTTTTTCTCACAGCTGAGAATCCCCTTTGGAGGCAGACATGGGGCTGAGCTGCCCCTCTGAGCCCACTGCTCTGAAACCATCCCTACCGTGTAGGAAGGAGTCCTTTGTTTGGAGGTGGTGTCGTAGCTGTCCTTTCCTATATCAAACTTGTAGGAAGGGCGGAAACGAATGTCAGCCTCTTGGAATCCTTTGAAAATAGACCCTGTAAGGCAAGAGAAAAGCGTGAGTGACAACATTCCTTCTTCTTAAGAACCCAGCACATTTCTGCATGTATTCAATACTGCTGGCTGCAAACAACAGCCATGTACAAACATGACTAATAAAAAAAGCAGGGCTTCGGCTCCAGAAGGAAGAACTGAAAGCAAGCTCCAGTTCTTACACAGTGAGGATAAAAACCAGGCAGTGGCTATTTAAACAAGGAACACGTGGTGCATGCACATCCCCTTCCAATGAAAGCTCAGGATGCTTTGCAAGTGCTACTGTTCAAATCCAAATGCTTGAGACTGTGATAGAATTATGTCCAGTTTATAGAGGAGTCAGACGAAACAGAGGTTGGGAGATTACACTATCTATAGCAGAAAGTCCCTGGTACAAATTGCCACTGTATTTGACATCTGCTGACTTCCTTTTTTAGGGAAATTAATGAAAAAGCAGGAAAGGTCTCTAGGAAATAGGGATTTGGCTGTAATTATTTCTGTGTGTAGATATCTCTGTTCCTGGAGACTGGGAAGAAAACCAGCTTCCCCTCACCCCTGCTCATTTCACTAGTGAGCTGGTCATAAGCCAGGAGCCTGGACACGTCTGTTTCAGGGTTCTGGTTCAGGATGGAATCCACAGTCTCCCGATCCTTATTTAGTCGGAAGTTGAAGTCACCAAACCAGAAGACTTCATCAAACCGGGTTGTGACATCACCTGCAAACCCAAGCCAGAAGGGTCAGAATGAGGGAGAACTCCCTGAGAGGTTCTGAAAGCAAAACAAGAAAATATCCCAAATGTTTCTGCCCTGGATCTCCCTTTGACTTTGGAAGAAAACTGAAGCATGTGATGTAGCTACACACTCAGTAAAATGAAACTCCATGCTTTCAAGTGAGAGCTGTGTGAGGCAGAGCTTACTGAGAGTGCTCCCAGGTGTATGCCAAAGGAACGGGCATAAATTCTTTCTTTTTACTACCAGGAGTTAAAATACTTGAAGCACATCCCTAATATTGATAAAGTGAAACCAAAGTGATCTTATTGCTGCTCTGAGAAAAAACACATCACATGAAAATTCCTTCTGATTTTTGTCTCCTCCATTTCAACTTCTCTCAGATTTCCCCCCAAATTACATCCCACCTAAAAACAATGAATCATGTGAACAGCCACCATCCTCAGACAAAAAGAGCTCTGGTCTCTTTTCATGCTGTCTCAGATCAGCACTCTCATTCTCTCTTCCTTAGCACAGACTGAAAATTATGGCACAAATCCTGTTCATTTGGGCTCCCACCCGAGCAAGGTTTCACACTTACTAGAACTGGATCGATACGGGTTTGTGTCCGGAACGTTCTTGGGAAGTGTAAGGCTCTGAATGGTTTTATTGTAGTCCAGTTTCCTCTCATTCACCTTGCTGTCCCCAGCTGAAAGACAAAGCCCATTACTGCCAATGATGCATCGTTTTCATTCAGTTACCACTTTTGGTTAAAACAGGAGCTTCCAAGGGACATCAGACTTTTCCCACATGTAAGATGTTAACACTGACTCAGGGCACACACACACTGGAAAATGATGACAGAGAGTGTGCAAAGAGGGATACAATTGTGCACAGTTCATTTATGGCTTTTTAAAAACAGTTCTTTTGTGAGTTTACTACCAAAAAATCCTCTTCCCTTATTGTTCTCAGCTCAGCAATCCTGAGCTTTGACTTCAGCCTGACCTGCACCTCTATCCCCCTGCCGCTTTTTTACCTCTGTTAAGCAACTCCTCTCCTCCCTCCCTCAGGAGACTTGAACAAGACTGCAAATATCTCACATGTGAAATGCGAGGTAATGAAGAGAAAGGAGGTCCCAAAAAAGGTGAAGGAGATTCCCAGAGCTCCCTTGGTTTTGATCTGAGATACGATTCGAGTTGTCACCGTGGCATACTCCACTTCTGGAAGGAGAAAAAGAAGCTGCTTTTACTGAAAAGCCTCTATAGACAGGGAGCAGGGAAGCTAGAGGAGGAACAGCCCTAGAGAGAAGGACATTTGATGCCAGCAGTCCTTCAACCTCCCCACTCTCCAGCTCTTACTGGACCACGCACCTGAGCAGAACCAGATCAGGTCCCTCCGAATGAAGACCGACATGTACAGCACCCCATGTGCAGCTGAGTAGAGCATGACGTAGTGGGGGCCCAGTGTCTCCTGCAGGCGGATCTCCCACTCTCTTCTGCAGGAAAGAACAACAGCTGGATCACAGGGATGATACAAGAGACAATATCCAGGAGAGGAAATCAGCACTGTGAAAACAGAGCAATCCCTCTGATAATGCCAAGTAAGTGTAAGCAAAACCTCCCCTGCGGCAGCAGGCTTTGCTGCTGCCACTGCACCCGCTTGCACGTCTCAGGGAAAGACTCCCACTGGGAAATACCCTAAAAAAGCAGAGTCTGACATGAGGCTTCAACCACTCTTCCAGGGTTGATCAACCTCAGAAAGACTAGAAATTGGAAGCACGTAACAGTGCTGAGTACACGGCTGCTAACGCCAACAGCCAACCTGAGCTCACTCATGGCCAGCTCAGATCCGTGGTGAGATGCTCGCAGAAATCAGATGGAGTTTTGCTGTTACCTGCTCTGACAACAGCACCAAGGTCTCCATTTACAGATCTTTGTGACATTTTCCTCCCAAACCCACTTCCCGTGGCACTCATGTAATGGAATTCAGATTCTTAATAAATGTGGGGGGTTTATTGACAAGATTAATAATACAATAGAGACTATCTTCAGACTAATTAAAACAAAGGAATTAATTAGCAATAGAAGAGGATGGTTCATTACATTGTTTTTGCTACCTGTCTGGACAGCCTTCTTGAACCCCAATGACATACATGTCCTGGGCATAGTCAGGATCTGTTGGTAATAAAAAGTCATCCAGATTCAATGGAAGTTCCTGTTATTAAAAAAGAAATAAAGATCAAATTGCAATATTAGTTATGCAGAGTTTTAATAAAAATGTACAAGAAAAGTCCAGGCTAAGCTAGGAGCTCCACAGCATGTGCAAACAATTCAGGCTTCAAAAACCAGGTTAAGTGATAATACTGAGGAGTCTCCTTCCGAAAGGCAGACTTCAGCTGCTGCCACTGCAGCAGTAACCCAATATCCACAGTTCAGCCATGTGGGGCAGTAACGTGGTGTTTCTGATTTCCACTGATGCTTTCACCAAGCCCATAGGCTATTTCCTGAACACTCCAGGGGTTGTCTGTGTTCCTCCAAGTACAGCTCCTCAGTTTCCTGGCAGAATCAATCCTGAATTCCTACACTACATAAGGATGTAGGCAGGAGACTGAGCATCAGGAACATTCTCATCATAAGCACAGAATCATCAGTCATCTTCATATGACCCTAATTGCAATGGGGTGTAAAGGAGCTGCCAGAAAAAGCCAGAGAGATCCCTGTTTTAATACCCAGTATCTAAGGAACCCCGTTACAATGCACTCTCACCAAAGTAAACACACGAGAGGGCCTCGTGACTGCAGCAAGACAGTGAAATCGGGTGGACAAGGAGCATAGTCATGAACAGGAAAAGCCACCACACCAGTCCTTGCAGTAAGGATGGGGTAACCTCACCCCTGCCAAAAGACCTGCGGAGACTTCTGGGCACGTACCTTCTGACCCTGCATGTTCCAGGTGGCCACAAAGATTCTAATATTGCGATCAGGGAAATACCTGCTAAGTTCTTCTGCTCCCAGTAAGGCACCACTTGCCAGAAGGCTGCCTTCCAAATAGCTTCTGTGAACAGAAGAGCCATAAAAGAGCATCTAAGGAAAGGACACAACAGCTGGAACAATGATTGGTAATGCTTGAATCTTGAATTAATCAAGAACATACCTTTAGCTCAAGAAAATGGCATTTAGCATTTATATACTGTTCTGCTTGCCTGAAGTTCCTTATAAAGTTCCAAGCCTCAGGAAAACAAAACCCTTGTCATAAACCAGCCTTTTCAAAGCCAGGACATGAGTACAATGGTGAGATCAGTGCTGCACAGGCTCTGTTATGAGGAGGCTGAAGCCATCCAAAGTCTTCAATCCCCACCATACTCACCACAGACAGAACATGAAGAGATTGGTTTGATATTTGAGTATCTTGAAGCAGCTCAGTTTACTTAAAACACAAAAATACCTCCACCCCTCCCACAGTTCTGGTACCAACTTGTTCTGAATCAAGGATTCAAACTCACATTCCTCCTTCAATTCAGCTCATCATGTCAGCGTGCAAGTAAATAATTTATTGAGTCTGAGGTCTAAAAGCATATCACATTCAATAAGAACAGCTCTGCCCTGCACCGCCTGCCTCTCCCAAGAACACACTGCTTATGAAACCAAAGGGGTATTAGCAAAGGGACAGCAAGTTGAATAAACATTTTTAATCTTGCTTAAGCTCTGCAAGTACTGATGGCAGTACGCTGGCAGGGAATGCTGTGCAAGCCATGGGCCTGCCCAGCTGCCCACCTCACTCCAACAGCTTCCCAGAGGGAAATGAAAGAAAAACCCTCACAGCAAACAAGTAATGATCCATCTCTGGGGCTTTTTTAGCAGTAACACTTTACCTCAGAATTCATTTCCCCTGTATCACTGACTCCCACTCTTTGGATCAATGATCAGATTTATCCCTCAGGGTCTCGCAGACTGTTGTGTCTATAACATACAACTGGTGTCCTTTACCTTCTACTACACCTCCTGCCCAGCAGCACCATCAGTAATTCCTGCTGCAGCGTGTGTGCTGGCAGTGTTCGCAGACAGAGGGTCTGCAGCCAACACAAGGAGAGGGTTCAATACACTGACAAGCAGATTAATGTACCTCCAATTAACAACCTAAACTTAACTAAGAATAAAGACAAATGAGCAACCAGAGCAGGAGGTCAGGGCCATGTCAGGAGAAAGTGCTGAGATCTGCATGGAATCACACCCTTCCTCAAGAGCTGATCCTGCCAGAGGTCAAACAAGCTCAGCATCTGCAAAGGACCCTCAGCACCTTACAGGACTGTGATAGCACTGCAGGTACTGCATGACAGTTTTAAGCTAAGATATTTGGGTTTTCTCCTGCCATTTACCATTTCAGTTCAAGCCCAGCATACTTTTGTTGGCACAGCTACTGCTCCTTAATTTTAAAAAGATTACTTAAATATTACAAGCAAGCCAGGAACAAATCCAACTTACATTTATGAAAACCGATACCCAGCTAAAAGATGCAAATCCAGAGTATCTGTACTAATCTCTTCACTTTCAAACTGTTTCCAGTCTCTGCAGCAGGTTCAACATAGAACAATGTCTGTTCTTGCTGCCCCTACCCAGCAGGATCCCACAGGGCAGCTGGTCCCTGCTAGCACCTGAAACCCTTCACGAGGAGAAGCCTAGGGACATACCTGCTGCGAACATCCTTGGAGCGGATGGGAGTGAGCAGGCTGAACGTAGACTTCATGGAGTCCGTGGAGCAATTATCATAGACCATCCCATTGCCATGCAGCCTGGTATCGCTCAAGCTGCTGCTCACCCTCCCAAACTTATGCTGAGAATACTGTCGGTAATCCAGGCAATCCGAGTCAATCCTGTTTGCTGTCCTCAGCGAGTGAGAGGCCACGCTGAGCTCCAGGGGCGGCAGAGGTCGCGCCGGCATTACCTGGGACAGCCGGGGCTTGCTGCCTGTGAACGCCTTCCCCCGCAGAAGCCCCCCAAAGGCACTGGAGAGCTCAGAGGCTCGTTTCCCCAGGTCAGAGGTGCTCCCTCGGGTCTTCCCCACGGCACTGGCTTCCGAGGCATCCGGTGAACTGTGCAAGGAGTTCTGGTGGCAGCACCGGTGGCAGGGGCTCGCCCTGCCCCTGGTGGGAGGGCTGAGGGATGCTTCCTGCAGGGAGCTGTTGGAGGAGCTCGTCTCATTGGGGTCTGTCAGACTCTCCTGGCTCGTTCGAAACCGCCTCCACCTCCTCCAGCTCTTCTCATCCAGAGATGCAGCACGCTCCAGCCGGGGCTTCTGAGGAGGCCTTGGGGTGAGTGGCTTCATTTTCATGTTGGCTTTGAGTTCATCTGGTAGAAGCTTTAAGGTTTCATTTAAAGCAGCGCCTGCGCTTGGAGCATCTTCAAAGGTAAGCGCCCCATTGCCACCAGCATCCTTCTTTGCTGCTTTTCCTGCCTTTTTAGCGTGTAGGTCCTGCACTGCTCCACCCTCCATGCTCCGAGTGACACATGCCCCTGAGTGCTGCGGAAATCCATTTGGAGTGCTCATTCTCCCCCAAGTACCAGCAGCAGTCACTGCTCCACGTGAAACGCTCCTCACAGCATAGTTTCCTTCCCTTGCTTACCCTGTAGGTTCACGGGGCTTTAACAAGCCAGAAACAGATGGCAACTGAAGACAGCTCAGTCTGTGGTGAAGAACGAAGGGCAGACGTAGGCTGCTGCATTGTCTGCAGGATTTCAAGAGGTGGGATACCTAGATTTCCCCAAAAGAAACACCTAAGAATGAAACATTACAAGCTGCAATCTCTGCTGCTGAACCAGAAAGCAAGCTCCTCACAGCACCTCCCTCCCTCCACAACAATGCAAACCTCAACGTGACCTTGTTAGAAAACCATTATTATTCTCTTTAAAGAGCTAAGCAGTGAACCGACCTCCTCACTGCTGGAGGCACCATGGCTGCACACAGACTTCCTTAGGGACAGGCTGTGTATGCTGTTAGCAGGGAAGGAAATGAGAACAGCGCATAACCCGCAGCGTGCTCCCCAACCCCAGCACAACCCCCCCCGGGCTGCCCGCAGCACCCGGTGCCCGAGGCCGGGAAGTTTCCAGTGACCTCAGCTTCCACCGCGGCCTCACAGCGAGGAGGTCGCTGCCACCTTCCCACAGCCGCAGACACTGAGGAGCAGTTCAGGACCCACAGTGATGGTCCAAGGCAAACCCTGCTCGTCCCCCCGCAGCGGCACACACCAGCGCCCCGCGCCCGGAACGCCGCGTCCTGTCCCGGCTCCCCGAACGCCGGCCGGGCACCGAGGGAAGCCGCCGCCCCCTCCCATGCCCGGGGACAACCCCGCCGGCTCCGTCCACGACGCCGTGGCCGCCGCCGTTCACGTGGTGCGTGAGTCCGGGCTGCCCAACCGCACCGACTCCATGTTCACCACCAT
>JANHGB010003468.1:20125-31471 GCA_026283785.1 Coracopsis vasa | reverse complement strand
CTGGGCAACCCATTCCAGTGCCTCACCACCCTCACAGTAAAGAACTTCTTCCTTATATCCAATCTAAACTTCCCCTGCTTAAGTTTGAACTTGTTACCCCTTGTCCTATCACTACAGTCCCTAATGAAGAGTCCCTCCCCAGAAACAGGAAAGGATAGAAATGTTTGGAAGCTCATAGACCTGAGAAACAAAAAAGCCCGAAAAGTGACTGTTTGTTGTTCCATATCTTGCAAGGATTCTACTTGGCCTAAAGACACTTTAAACCAATGGCTTGGTTACTGTCACCATATTATGACTTCTATGGCATCTGAAGTTCATTAATTTTACCATATTGGGTTTTGGTGGTTTTTACCAGTCTTCAATACATTTCTTGAAGCTGAGATGCCACATCAGAAAAAGCTGATAAGCTGAATCATAAAATGCAAGATAGGTTTAAGAGAAAGGTATTAGCAACAATTTTATATAACATATCTTCATATTAATTTTTACATTTATATTTACCATTATATTTTATATATACTGTATCTGTATTTTTAATATATGCAATATATTTTGCCTGGCCAATGATGTCAGAGGATGTAACCACCTACAGCTGTTGGAAGGCTGTATCTGTGTTCATGCAAAGGAAAAATTCAGGGTGGTATGGGTACCATGATTGAGAAACCAAGATGATTTAGCAGACATTAGAAACAGAGGTATTAGAATAAACTGGGAGAGAAAATGGTTATTTCAAGACTTGTCAGACTAAGAAATTGTCTATCAAGGGAAATTTTTGATTTCTAAAAACAGTCAGGCCCTTATTCAGGAAAATAGTTAAGTGCATACTTAATTTTAAGAACCTGTATAGTCCCATTGAAGTCAATGGGACTAATCTGTGCTTAAAGCTCATTGGTTGGTTAAGTAGCTTCCTGGATTGGGACATTTCAGTTTTCCTGTAAGAATATACCATATAGAATATGTGGAATATAGAATATAGAATCCTGTGGTGACAGAATGAACTTCTGATAGGAAGGGATGGATTAGCTAATTTAATAAGTGCTTCCAACCTCTAATTTTTCTGACAGTATAAAATTGTTCCTGGGCATAAATTACATACATATGTGCCACAGAGTTCCCCTTTATTTTTAAAGCACATGGTAGAGCTGTTTTCCATCTCAGATTTCTTAGGACAGTCATGTTCTTAGAAATGACTGTGATTTGTTTTTATTACCAGGATTCACTTGGTATATGCAAGTCCAAATCCTGTCCTAAACTGCATTTAATTAAGCATTCTTGCCTTCAGTGATGCTTCACACACACATGGGGAAGATAAAACCCACTGGGCAACTTAAGTCAAGATTTTCATAATTTCCAGCACACATCTTCCATCAAATTAAAAACTAATTTACCCTTTTCTTCCATCTGTAAAATGTTTTTCAGGCAATATCCTATGGCTATGCTTGTCTGAGAAAGATTTTAATTCTTTAACATCTTCCATTTCATCCAAAGGGACAAGAACCAGTAAAGGGCCACATATTCATTTTGCACTGTCTGACTCCAATGTCACCAATGAAAAGGAGCCAAATAAAAAGCTAAATCTGTGAGGATATTATCACATTTCTTACCTGGTGACTTATGCACTTTTGTTTTGTTTTGTTTTTACCTTCTTTGCATGCGTGCAGTCAGCTCCCAGGCTCAGTTTATGTTTTGGCTCATGGAGCCAAATTAGATGCATGTCTTTAACTCCTAGCTTATTTGCTTGCCAAGGTCTGCCAGGTACTTGCTTTATTCTAAAGAAACATGTCATCTTATAAATTAAGTAAATGCAACATTTACAAGTCAAGATGATGTACGCCATTTGCACTATATCAGTGACCATTGTACATCTTAAATCCTGGACCTCAACAGTGACTTTGATTTGTTAACTTCTCTGTGTGAAATACCAGCTGGAACAAATATTCCCCAAAAAGATGGACTGCTGCTCTTAAGTTATAAATGGGTGGGAACTGACTAAAGTTTTGATTTCTCTCTTAAGAATAATGGAAACTAATTAATATGAAAGACTGCTGTTACTTGCAGCAGGGTAAAAATAAAGAGATGAGATACCTACATCTTAATATTGTCTTTGCCACTAATTAGTGATGGGACACTTTCCTCATGTATTTAATACGTTACTTAAATTACCTTTAGGAAATAGTGAGGAGCAAAGGTACTTAAGGTATCTATGCTGAAATATATATTAACTTTAGCAGGCAGCTGTCAAAGCAGGGCACTTCATTGTCAGATAAGGCTTCTTTGACCATCATATGACATCTTTTACCTTGACAACATGGAGCTTGGGCAGAAGATTGCAGTCAGCAAGGGTCAGGTCATCTCCATCCAGAAACTTGCGTTTAGACACTTTCTCCTCTTCGGTGCTGTCTGCATCAATCTCATCTGGCAGAGGGGTTCTCAGATAGTCATCCAGCTTCTTCAGAGCCTTCACCAAACCTTTTTCAAGGGCTTTGTCAAAAAGAAATGAATAAGTGATTAGGGCAAAGTAAGAATTATTTAGAAACACCCACTGTCAATGGCTATGGTAGTATCTAGCTAAAAACCATCTTTTTGTTGTTAATTTGCACTCCAAAGTAGCACAGCAAGGTCTACCTGAAGGTAAAGTTCATCCTAAAATGGAAAAAGTGGACATAGGAAACTACTGTGCCACGTCTTCTCCTGACTAGCACAAAGAGGTCATGGAAGGAAAGAACAGCTTGTCAGCATGATACACCAGTAAAACACATACACCCTACAGTATTCCTCTGGTCTGTTGAGGCCATCACACAGTAAACTGGAGGCCTGTACACTGTTACTTTATATTTCTAAACAGCTAGATAGGACAGTAATGAAACAGAATTTTCCAGCACTACTTCAGCTCTAAGAAGTTGTAGTTTTGCAAGCTTTAAACTTCTTCCCAAGTAATTAAAGGAAATAGGAATAATTCTGAAGATGCTAACCAGAGCTCTAAGGAGCTGGAAGATACACTGCAACTGAAACAAAGGCAATATTTGTATAATATTGTTGATGTTTAACAATAATGAAATACAGCGCTACACAGGTGAGATATTCAGCCACTGTTAAGATTTTCCCCACTTCACATTCAACTTGGGTGCAAATTCTCTTTCTGACATGTCTCCAACAGGGTGTCACAATGGGGAGGAGATTTTAGACCTTTTATTTAAGACCACGTCGCACACTGCTGCTGGCTCCAACAAATTCCGGTCTTTAAATGCCACTTAGACATAGTATAAAGAAGAGTACAAAGTTTTTACTTAAAAGTATCAGCCCAAGCACAGAATTTGTGTTCTTATACTTTACTGGCTGGATAATAGAAAAACTTGATTGCAATAATGCACTTACAGAAAGCTGAATGACTGTGCACAGGTTTGGATGGTATTTAAACGTCAAACACTCTGGGGTAAGAAGGGTCTTCTGCATTTCTGTTTGAATGGTGACAAGCACAGTGGAGTCCTTGCCCCTGACAAGTGCCCCAAAGTGAGAAAGCAATATAAATAAGAAACAGCAAGAATTTACAATGTGAAAAAATAACAACATGACTCATGGGCTTAGGGCCAGAATTTCAGCTGGTGAAAATTACCTGCAGTGATTTATACCTGCTGCAGATCTGGCCTGGAGTCAGCATTTAAGGCCTAATCCTGTAAAATGTTATATCCCTGAGTAACATACTGCCATTTAACTCGGGGAAGACTACTCAATGCTTCAAGTTACTCAGGTGGTGTAGCACTACAAGGCCTATGGAGGTAAATATATTCATGGAGCACAACACAAGCTTCAAAAGGCTGCAAGGATCACCCAGCATAGAGCAGCTTGCTAGCACAGGTAGCTCTGCTGGCTCTGCTGTCAGCCACCCCTGTGCTTTTGGCATGGAGAGAAATGAGGCATGCACAGGGCCATTGAGAGAGCAGGAGCTGAACACCACAGAACATGATTTCTCTGCTGCCCTAACATCCATTAAACCTTGTGCCAGTGGGGGAAGTCAGATTAAGCTGCCTGATGTTTTGCTTCCACTGAAGCCTCTTGGCCAAGCACCAGGAGCCATACCAGCTCTTTTGTGGCTGACTCCTAGACACAGTGGCAAATCCTGGCTTAATTGATTGACTGGAGAAATGACTGCAATCCAACTGAAAACACCCCAACAAACATAGCAGGGAGGGAAATAATTTTATTTCTGAAAGCAGAGCATCTAAAGCGACTGAAGTGCTGCCATCCATAAAACAAAAGTGTTGCCATCCCTTATTTAATCAATCCAAATTGAATTCTGACACTGACATTCTGCTGTCAGATGCTGGCAGTGGTGTCTTTAATTGTCTGCAGCTGTGTTCTGCTGCACAACTTCTACTGAAGGGTAATAATTGCATAGCATGTAATATATCCCCATGTGGCAACAGTCAAGAGATTCAGCAATCTCTGGTTTGACCCATACCACCTGTTGAACAGATAGTTCTCCTTCTCTTGGTCAGCTTTGGACTATGCCCACTTACAGTACATTCATTTAGAGACAGTGGAATCAAATTACTGTTATTTAATTCAATTTTGCTCATCCAGACTTTAGAGAACTGGCTTAGCACTGAGCATTTTCCAGTATCGCCTTCACCCAGTAGAATTGTTGGTCGTCTGAGTCCTCTCTGCAGTATTTCGAGTATCAGTGCTATGTTAGATGTTTGGTGCTAGCCCATGGGGTCAGTTAGGTGTGTGTACAAAGACAGGAGCAGCAGGTGAGATGTGTTTATGTAACTTTTCTGGAACTTATTATGGTTGGAGTTTTTTTTGCTCTTACTGATATGTCAAAGTGCGTCATGGCTGTCACAAAAACAATGCCTGGAGTAAAGCCTATTTGTGACAGTGGGAAAAACATCTATCTGAATTCATACTTGGCACTTGCATACAGCAACTTTTAGCCAGAAATAAGTATATGTTCAGGGTTTAACACATTTGTGTCCTAATTCACAGCCACTGCTGGAACCCACAGGATCCTATTGACATCTTACAGACAGGACCATCTCATATCCTGATAGTCAAGAACTGAATCACTACTTGTAACACCAATGACCCCATATAATTAATCAAAACTCTTCTGATTCTAGTAGATCTCTCATAACAGCCATGAAAATCAAAGAGTAGTGAAGAAGGGAGAATTGCCTTTCTTCCAACAGAATAGTGACAGAATTTTCAAAAGCTAAGAGAATTAAGATCCTAAACCTGCCATTTCAAATGGAGTTCAGGTACAGGATCAGATTTTTAAAGTCTGTCAATGTTTTTCAAGCCATTTTTTGAAAATTTTATGCAAATATCCATGTTGCAAATCCTACTTTCTAGGTGCCCTGACAGATTCAGACTTATCTATATGATTTGAAGTCATGTTCCTTGAGAAGGTGCTCAGAGAAATACCCACTGAAAGTAGGAGGATGAATAAAAGAGTCTCAAAAATATTGAAGCAAGACGTTTCTAAGTGTCACATCTCAGAGAGAATCAAATGTATAATGCTGGCATGACTGGGGAACTCATCCTACGTTTGAATTCATCAGTGGCCCCCCAGAACAGACAGGTATCAAAAGGACAGTTTTTAGTTTCTTAGAAAAAAAAAATGGGAGAAGTGCTCTTTGTGACCACAAAGAGTTGAGGTTAAAACCTTGATACAGTGGAGACCAATGATGAGTGGCATTATTCAGGGGTCAGTATTAGTTTTGTCAGTGACATGAGCAGCAGGATTGAGTGCACCCTCATCAAGTCTGCTGAGACACCAAGCTGTGTGGTGCAGTCAACATGCTGGAGGAAGGGATGCCATGAGCAACAAGGCCATGAGCAAGATCCTGCAATTTCAGAAACGTTTAAACAGCCAATTCCCTTGGCCACTTATCCCCTTGGAAACATCATTAAGTAACTACTTAAGCTGATAACAGCTGAGGCTCCCCTGCAAATCAGTGGGTGGGATTAATCTTCTGTGAAGTGAGTAAATTAAATGAGCTTCCTGTGGTCAGTGGAGTCTCTTCTACATTTTGGTTTAGGTGCCCCCTAAATCAGCTGTTTGGAGAACTTCTGAAGTGTCTAATCTCACACTTTCATTGTCTTGGTAATGTCAGGGTGGAGGATTCAGTATTACAACACTGAGTGGAACTATGCCTGAGAATGTGGCTCTGCTGCTTTTGGAATTTCTACCTCCAATTACTTCCCCACCTTGCAGACTTTCAGTATTAATATAAAGATCCCAAATGTGACCTGTTTCTCAAGAGAAGCTCTGTCATTAGCTTACCCATGCAACTACTGCAATGTCTGAACTCTTAGAAACCATCTTTCTGGATAGTGAATTCACCAAGCACAAAGGCACAAGCATTGTATTGCCTCCACGGTGATGTATTTAATGTAACTTCAAATTCTAAGTTCTAGCTGTGTATATACAAAATCCATGGTGGAACCATCTCTCTCACTCTTCACTCTGGGCTGTTTATGCAGCCCAAGACAACTTATAGCAATCACAGTCCTGCTGTGTCACCTTACCAGTAGTAAACAACAGTATTAACAAAAAAACCCCTGACGAACTCTTTGTGATTTTCCTTCTCCCTTCAAAACTATGCTTTATACAACTTTAGTTAAGAATCCCGAGTTAGAAGCCAGAAAAATAGCACTTTCCAACCTCAAAGCAACCACAGAACACTTAATGAATGTATTACCATCTGTCAAATGCACAGGGTGAGGTTCAATTTAGCTGATGATACCTAATTCACAACGACTCTCTGTTTTCAGCAAAAGGTTACTTGATGTTGAAAAATGACATTAACAAATCCTGACATGCACAGAAATATAAATAATGTAACAGAAGTTAATAATTGGCAAAATTGTGCTCTCAGTTACACTGACATAAAAGAGGAGTAACTCCGCATTGTCAACAAGCTTTTCCATATTTACTCCAGTTCAACCAAGAACAGACTTTGGCTCTGTTACTCAACTCTTCAAGCAAAAACTTCCTTAAACTATTAGCCTGTGCAACTATTTCCAGGGGACAAAGAGAAGCTGTTGTGTCTTGAAGTAGTTATACCACAATGGAACAAAACATTGGAAAACATAAATGCATGGAGCAATACTTCAAGTGGGGGGTGAGGGAAGGAAAGGGGGGGCAAATGTCAAAGATTCATTACTAGGTACTCAGGATGAAATTTTGGCTATACCAAAGCCCATGGAAGTTTTGCTGTTGACTTCTGTGGAGTTAGGATTTCTCCTGAAGCTTTTAAAGCCAAAAGGGACTATTATTATCAGTTAATCTGACCTCCAAAATAATACGGGCCATAAAACTCCCATCATCACTGGCCATCGCCATCTCTACTTTCTGTGGGTCAAATAAGGCTAAAGAAAAATGGAAAGTAACTAGAAAGTAGCAAAAGAAAAACCATTTGGAAAAAGTAAAACTGATTCAGGCTGCCCACACCCACAGCATTTGCAGAGGTCAGACAAGGACTCTTCTTCCCCTTCCTTGAACTCCAAATATTTCCTTCCTTGTTCAGTTCTGGGACGAAGCGAAATAGCAAAACAGACAAAGCACATAAATGCCAAACTCTGTGGCCTGAAGGAGCCACCGGAAGGCAAATCATTCCATCCTAAAATAGTAGCCTAGGAAAAGCTGAATTACCACCAGAGGAGACTCTCTTTTGAGAACAGGCAGACTGGCTACCTAAATTTAAAATAGTTAAAATTAGGTGAGATGACTCCCGTTTTATGTGTCTGCGTGGAACCATTGCAGAATGAGAATTTTACTTGATAGTTATTATGGGAAGAGATGCAAAGCATAGAGGGCACAATAAGAGCATTAAGAACAATTGTTTCTTTGCCAAACTGAACATGAAAAAGTATTTGATTTATGCTATACAAGAGCAAGACTAGTTCATTCTTTAAACAAAGTTTAAAAGCAAACAAAGTAGTTTAAAGCAAAATAACATAAGATTTCCAAACAAGCATGAAAAGAAAAAGAAAGCTATGTTTAGGGATGGTTGGATAAGTAAGTCATGCCTAGACATTCCATCATTTTCACATCACTTTTAAAATGTTGGTAATCTTCAAAATTAACATCTTTTCCAAATTGAAAAAAAGAATAACCTTTTGTTTCAAAAGGTTTAAGAGAAAATACTTTCACTTTTCAAAACAAGTCATTATTCACCAAATTCAACCCACATTTGCCAATAATTCAGGTTACTCACATCGCACACAGCATTTTTTTGTCAAATAAACATTTTGTCACAAAATATTTTCTCCAAGGCAAAGTAAAATACATGTGGCCCTCTTCATAAGTGAATACCACTGAAAGCACAGTGACAACAAGGCTTCGAAGTCATCTAAGCCCAGCAACATAATGACTTCTGTAGCCATCATCTGAAACCACCTGAGACTGACCTCAGCAGAACCGCAAGTTTCTTAATTGTCAAGCCCAGGCAAGTTCAACAAACAATGATCCATGTACAAAAATGAGCAACGATTCCTGCTGCTACCCTGGATCACTGATTGATGATTTTCCTTTTTACTGCTTTCTTCCACTGCCCTCCAGTAAGATTTATCCTGTAACACACGCAAATGAACTTGGTGAAATATGCAATGAGGGAAAAGGGGGAACAGTACATAAATATTCACAGTCTCACACAAACAATCTGAGATTTATTTTTGCTTTAAAAAAACAAACCACCTTTCCTGATCACTTCCAGATTCACAGAGTTTGATATTATGTGAGACCCAATACTGTTTTCTGGTAGGAGAGGGAAACCAGCTAAGAAACAGCAATTTAAGGTAAGAAAATATCATTCTACCAGCCTGACAGTCTGATTAAAGACCAAGGATTCGTATTTTCACTCTCTTATTTTCCTCCATCCTGCTCATTTTTTTTTTTTTAGGCAGGCTCAACAGAATACTGTAACTTTAATCTGTATAGATTAATCCTTCTCATATGGAGGAGCTGCAACTGCAATACGTACACCACTGTATTACATACTGAACAGTTTATCTTCCCCCCTATGATTTCAATATAACCCTTGGGATTTGAGTGCTGCCTTGATTTCTTTTGTTTAGCCATTTCAGAGTCAGGTATCTTGTCTAAGCTGGTTATGTAGGTTCCCTCTCTGCTCAGAGGTACTAAGCATCTCCAGAGGGCAATTCCTTCCAACTTCCTGAGACACCTGATTTAAATTGATGTGACTCACTCCACACATGCCCTCCTTGCTGTGTGAATTACAGATGAAGCCAAAAGGACTAACTCAGACTAGACACCTAACTTTCAAGGAGGTAAAGTTAGGTGAAATGAATCCTACCCTTTAAATACAATTTCACGGTTCACCTAAGTGATGTAGGATAATACCTTCCATTTTATTTCATGTTACTTGAATATTAGGGCTTACTCCCCAAAGTACATTGCCAATTTGAGCATCCCAACATCCTTTCCAGGCATATTTCTGCCTTGTAAAATTCCCAGCTCTGAGCAGTGCCTATACTGAGAGGCAAATGAGTGGGCAGTCACAAAGACAACCATTAGAAATTCAGAGAAGGAGGATGGATGTTGTATACTCCCATGCATCCAAGGCATATAGATGCCTAGCTCTGGGCCAAAGGGAGTTTCAGGGTGAGTCACCCTCCTATTAAAGATGTCCCACTGTAGATAAATAATTCAATATTCACTGGAACAGAGACTTGTGCATGTTCCCACAATAAAGAATAATGCCCATACAACCATGCTGAAAGGTTGTGATCTGTTTCTCCTAATTTAATGAATCAATGAATACCTAGTTGTGTATACAGAAGAAAAATAGATTAGTGTTCGTTATTCCTCAACTCTACTTTTCTGGTTAGGGATTTCTCTTAGGGATTTTTCTTAGGGCACTGGGGATCATAATCATCATCAAAATCAGTCAGAGCTGTGACTTGAAAATGGATTTTTACTGCTAGTCAGTGTTCAGGTGAGCTCACACCAGTAGTGGGATGAGTCCCAAAAACACGGGTACACACATGCAAACAGTCGCACAACTTCAGTCATAAGTTGCCTTTTAGACATGATCTAAACCGGGCATAAATAGGTATATATATTTTCCCATATATGTTGACATATATGTTCTGTGTATGTCTAGTGAGAGAAATGGAGGTGCTAAACCCCGGGAGCACTTCATTCATGACTTCAAGGAACATGGAGCTGAAATACAGCTGTTAGATACCCAAAGCAACCTTAGAAACACAGACACATCAAAAATCTAATGACTGACTTACAGATAAGGTTTACCTTGCCTAACTTCAGCCATCAAAGCATTAGGTAATTAGTCCAACCTAGTTGTTCAAGTCTTCTTTATAGATAGCAATGAAAGAAAGGCACTGCCAAAGGAAGTTATTCCAGCTTTGTATCCATATTTTAAGACCAAACTGCCATTTTGAAATGGTTTACTTCCTTCTGCATTGACCACAAAAGAAGCAAGGAATATTGAATGACTAATGTATAACTTTTAGAGAGACTTAGGTGAACTGATCCCTTCCTTGCCATCCCTCTTCCATTCCCTCCCCACTTTATCTACAAACCCTTGATGATGTGGATTGATTGATTAGCACTTTAACACAGAAGTCTAAGATATTTTGGCAAACTTGCCCCAAAAGCTCCACAGAAGGCATCTCTCAGTCCCAGAGAGACTGACACCTGAATTCCCCAGGTACCCCTTCCTAAGACTGAGTACAATGATCCAAGTTTAAGAGGTTAGCTGGATTTAGGACACTTGAGTCTCGTCTTCCCAAGCTTTTCTACATGACCTATATAAGGTTTAATGACTTAAATTCCCTGCCTTCCAACTTCCTATATATAAAATAATGATAATAGCACTCCTCAGCAACAAAACGTACATTGGTAGAACCAGTATTTTTTAGCAATAAAAAAGAAAGCAGTAAAAGCAGTCTACCAGCCATGGACTTATCCTTCAGGTTAGAGAGGGATAAATAGTAAATATAAGAAGAAGAAGAAACATCTTCCTATTTTTGTGATACCATCTGTCCTACCCCAGATTATCTGGTCCGCACCCCGGCAACGGGGCGGCGGGTGCGGGCTGGGGGGACTTGGTGGGGAGCTGCGCCCGCACCCCGCGGAAGATGCGCCAGTGCCGGCGGCCCGAGTGAGGGAGCGTCCGCGGTGTCGCCATGCAGCGTAAGAGCCGCGGGCCGGGCTGCAGCGGGACCTCGCGGGGCTCTGCCGTGTTACCGTGCGCTGCCTTTAGCACCGCCGTTGTTTGGGAATGATATTTGAGAGTACAGTTTGTTCAGAAGAAAGCTGGAAAGCCACCTAAGAGATTTGCTCTATCTTTGTGTCAT
>JANHGB010003468.1:0-17064 GCA_026283785.1 Coracopsis vasa | reverse complement strand
CTCACGAGAGCAGAGTAGAGGGGCAGGATCACCTCCTTTGACCTGCTGGTCACGCTCCTTTTGATGCAGCCCAGGATGCGGTTGGCTTTCTGGTCTGCGAGCGCACACTGCTGGCTCATGTTAATCATATCATTAATCTTTTTGACTTCAGGATATGTTGTCAACTGATTTTTAGGGGTTTGTATATTCTGTGTCTTGAACTTATATAAAAATATATATATATTCCTTTTTTTTTTCTCTCCCTATTGTACGCTATGGCTTCAAAGCTACTTCAGCACAGATGTGCCAGAAAATTGTGTTTTCTAGTACATTAATTGTAAATATTTACAGTTCCCAGAATGGCTGCATCTAAGACTACTAATCAGGCATACCGAGTCCCTGCTTTGTGGGCTTGCAGTCTGATTGCATCTGAACTTACAGAGAGTTTTAGTTTTTTATTGTTTTCAAATAGTATTTTTTACATTTCCATCAGGAAATCTTCATACGTTAATTAGCAAGGTCTTGGAAGAAGGAAAAACCCCAAATAACAGGAAGGTCAAGAAACATTCCCTAGTAAGGTAGATATTTCTGGGATTCAGACAATGGTTTGTTATAATTTTAGAAAACTAAAAACCTCTTCCTTCCAATGGCATAAAATTTCAGTTCTTAGTTTTGGCAAGTCAAAAGATATTGGTCCTTAAAGCTGTCACTGGTACCAGACAGAATATTGATGGCTCTGCATGATTTTGAGGAGAACTTTCAAAAAGTTATTTCTCAAGCAAACTTATTTGCAAAGTGCTGTTTCTGAGCATTTTAGAATCAATCATCTTTGATTGCTGGTCAGAAAGCAGATAAAGCAGGAGAGATGACAAATGCAACTTGCAGCGCTACTTAACAAGTTAGCACACAGCTATCACCACTGTTTTAGCCATCTTTATATGTGTGTTTTTACAAAGAGACAGAGTGGAAAACAGTTTTATTAACATATCATGAGTGAGTTATATGGGTCATCCCAAATGAATGGCAATAAAAGCTTTATATCACACTCACCAACATGTATGTGGTACTTTATGTGCCACAAATGTTTCAGAAAAGCTATTTTACATATGTTTTAAAGACTGGGTATTTTTTATATTAGGGCTGGTTTGTAAAGCTGCCAGGCACTTCAGCTACCGCGAGCCCAACAGTATTCAGCTCAGAGGGAGTCATAAACCCTTGTTTAAACTGTTCTGAAATAGCTTTTTTGTGCTTCAAAATGCCAAAGTTAAAGATCTGTCATCTTGATATCTTCCATCACAAAGCAAGTCCTTTTCTCTAAAACAATTTTAAAAGCTATTTCAAGCCCTTCCTGGTTGCATGACAGAGAAAACTTAATATTGTCACAGCACAGGATGAATTGTGGCCCTTGCTGGGCCTTGGACAGGTGTGGGGTTTTGTAGTGGAAAAGGGAAAATCTGCAACTAAAGAGGAAGAAGGAAAACTTTTAATGGCAAGTTGATACACAGCCATCACACACACAAATATATTTATACCTGTACATTCATACGGCACCTTGGAAATTTGTACAAAAAGCATAAACCATTAATGCTGGTTCCAAATTAGAACCTGATCCAAGATCCCTGCCACAGGAAACTCACCATCAATACGAGGGCATTCAAACATCTTTTTAAACTTGCTTTGTCAAAGTCAGGAGGAGTTTTGCCAGGAACTTTGCTGAGCACAGGGTGAAGCCTTTAGGCATGGAATAGGACAGAAGGTTCAAAGACTCAGGACAAGCTGCATCAACTTTTCAGTTATAATCTGACCCCTTTGGAAGTCAGAAGCCAGGTTGGAAGTAAGAGAGGTGAACCCCAGCCCTTTCCCACCAAGCATGGAGATGCTTTGGGAACAGATGTTTTGCCTTCCTACACCGACTTGCTGCTGACCCACAACATTGAGAAGCTCCTACCCAGGTACATACATCAGCTCACGTGCCACAAAGGGTCTGCACCACAAAGCTGTTACTACTGTAAATACTCTGTAGGTTTTTGAAATGAACTGATTTTCTGTTTATTAAGGAGGCACGCAATGACTTCTAAAGAAAGAGAATCAGAGCACACCACCGAGTATGTGCACATACCTATGCTATGAATCTAACTCTCTTCTTAGTAGGAGTAACTCTACAGCATAAAACTGATGTAGGCCAGTTTTAATTCCAGCCCTGTACGTGTGTGTGCATATCTATCTACTGTATACATACATACACAGCACACGGAGACATTTCCCACCTCACGCACTTAACCACAAAGTGTGATGTAGCTACTGAAAGAGGTGAACAGCATTTAATCACATGTAAGTTAATGATTTAAATGCGCTTTTATTTTTGGCCTCTTGATGTAAATCCAAACCAGACAAGCAGAGTCCTCTGGTCAGACGGCTGGAAATTCCTCTGCATGGAATCATGTTGGTGGTCTCCCAGCTCAGCGCCTTCTGAAGAGCCATACAGTCAAATATCCTTCCGTACCACTAATGAATGCGCCCACCCACACTGGAGCTGGTGCCCCCTAAGAACTCAATTCAAGAACAACTTTTTAAACTCATAAATAAAATCAAAGGGCTCATTCTATGAGCCAAAGACCTTACAATTTTAGGCGGGACAGTTAATGGGTGGTTACTACAGGTTGTTCCCTTGGTTTGCAGTATACAGTCTCAAAAGAAAAAATAATAAGCAGGATACCAAATACATACACAGCATTCCAATTAATTACATTTCATCCTCCTCCAATGAATACATATATTGTTGCTACCCTGGTTACTGTACAAAGCTTGAATGACTTGCCTAACATCAACCAAAGGAGCCAAAGTAAACACACAAGATGTTGGTTTACTTTCCTGTGCTCAAACAAGATTGCTTTCTAGATATTAAACAATTGCTAAGCAACCAAAAACCCTCAAATTGGCCATGAAAACTTGAGCAACAGCATCCAGGAAACAGTTTTTAAGATGACTGACACTAAACGCTCCCAAGGACCCCTGTTCTTGCATGGATGAGTACTTGTCATTTCAAGTACAAGCAGTGAAGCCTGGTGGCAATGCCTGGAGAACTGAGTAACTCAGTTGTGCCGCTGAAGCAAGGTGTGGATCTCATCCTGCGATAAGATGACTCCTTCAGAGAGGCCTGTTATAAAATTATCAAGTGACACGGGGGGTGGAAGGAATCAAGCCTGTTATAATTGAAGTGACTTGAAATAATAAATGCACACACTTTCTTTAAACACAGCTTGCCACATCCTGAGAATCTGGAATCAATTCCTTCCCTTTCAAGAAGCTTAAAAGTGGTGGGACTTTGATATGGCATGAGCATGTTTGCTTCTGGGCTTACAGCCCTTGCCAGCCCGTTCCAAGCCTTTTAACATTTTTATATTATAAGACAGAAAAGTTAGGAAAACAAAGATGGAAAAAAAGAATCAGAAATTCAGGGAACTATTAAATCAGGGCAGCCTGGCTGCCAAATACCTTTGGTAAGTAAATGAATCATGATCAATAACATATTGCCTTACAGACTTACAGAGAAGGTTATCACCTGCTTCTGTGCCAGACATAAAACATAATGGTGTGTGGCTAATGAAGTACTGCATGAATCCAGAGAAATAAAAATGCTGTTTTTCTTTGTAACGTTAAAGCCTTTTACCTCAAAGTAATTTTAACTCATCCAGAATAAACAAGATTTTTTTTCCATGAAAACTTTGTCAAAATTGATAGGTTACTATGAAACACTTCTCTTTTGATGTTGTTGCATTTATAAGAGGAAACCGTCTTGATAAAAGGAAACCTATTTTATTAAGGGGATGTTTCAGCCCTAATTGTAAAGCTGCTTGCTTTATGTATTCACATATTTGCCAGCAGAGGGTATCACAATCTTACAAACAGATATATATGTATCATTGCACCTTCTCCTTTACAGGCAAGAAATCAGACATTCACTAAACCAAGAAATTACAAATCTTGTTTTCTTCTGTAACTTTTCCACTATCAGAAAAAAAAAAAAATCATCCAAAACACAGAAATCATTTAGCTAATTAAAGGCTGCAGACTCTGTTACCTGTGCCACCTCACCACCTCTCTCAAGATAGGGAATACTGCAATGACATGGCTAAGTGATGGAATCAGTTGAAGTCTGTAAGTGTTGCATAACCCTGACTGTAAACCCTCTTGAGAGGAACACCACCTTGGGCTTATCTTTGGCATGCATTACGTTCTCATTAATTCTCACATCCAGTATTCTCATACTGCATAAATCTCATTCATTATCCCAACCACTTCTTGCCACTTTTCAGCAAAGAGGTAATAGCCACAGGCTGTAGTGAGAGCTCATGTTACGTAGACCACACGATCGCTGCTAAACCAGTATGCTATGAAGAATTATCATATATAATTACACTTAACCCACACTTCTCACAGGTAGAGATAGGCTGATGCTACAAATTTCCAGTCTGATCTCTCATGCTTTAATGAATTCACCTCCCTGACTCCCAGTTTAAGAGAACATAATTTAAAGAACCTGATGTTCGGTGATTTAACTTATTTGGTAGTCAGCACTCCCCTATTCCCAACTAAAATAAATTACAATTGTGTTCTTATAACACTCTGTGTTCTGCTTTCTATTCTTGATTTATTAACAAGTCTTATTCTATTTGTGTATTTTGATCATGCAGAACTGATGTCCCAGTCACTGGTGTGGCTTTCCAGATTAACACAAGAACTTGAGTCAGCTGGAACTACGAGCTGGTCAGAGGATGACTGTGAGACATGTATTGCATGTATTACCTTTATCTGAGAGCTGGGGTATATAGGAACAGTTTAAGATAACCACAAGCAGCAATCTCTGTTCTTTTTGGATCTCACCTGCTCATATGGACACCGGGAAAGGGACATTCACCTACATAAGTACATTTTATATTTATAAAATGCTTTCTATTATTACAGATCTATAAACAACTACTTCTATTGTTATATAGAAACAATAATGCATCAGAACCTTCTGCAAAATGACATGTATCAGAGCAGGGCTAGAGCCCCAGATCCCTTTCTAATTGGTCTTGCAATTTAAAAATAAAAATACCATTGCAATTTTAAAAAATGCCAATCAAAAAGCAATAAGTTCATTAGGAAATAGGCATCCAGTGGTGGTGTCCTTTCCTTTTGCGTAGTTTTTCACTGCTCAAGAAATCTAACACAACTATATTTTAATTAACTCATTATCTGCCATCCAAATCAGTCTTTAGAATAACTGCTGCAGGTTCAGAACTGGATAGGAAAGTGGGTAAGATATCCCTGGGATAAGGGAAAATCTATTATTGCTTAGCCCTTGAAAACTGAAAGTCAATTTGCCAAAATTGAGGTCTACTTCCTGCATGCCTATGGCAGGGGAGGTGGAACTAGATGATCTTAAGGTCCTTTCCAACCCTAACCATTCTATGATTCTATGATTCTATGGCATAAGTCTGCACCAATAGTCCCAAGGACTTCAAGGTCTTCAGGTGCTTCACTCTGTTGATAGAAAAAGCATTTAGGTACTACTTATACTCTGCTCATCTCTGCTTTATTTTCCTTGCACTGCAGCACTCCAGCTGTAAAAACTTAAGCTAAAAAGTTTCCTCTGCTTCAAACAGGGAAGTTAAGTATCAGTATGCTTAGAGATTGCAGTGTGTCTGGATATCACTAGATCACAAGCCAGATAACAAAAAGGAGTGAGGATGTTTGAAGGAAACAAAGACTGTTGTTCTACTGCCACTTAACACCTCTCCCCTATAGCCTTATTGTGTGTAATTGCCATTGGGAAGAGTTCCTTTCATTTTTAAGTGTACCTAAACCAAGAGTCTGCTGGGCAGAACTAGGTAAAGCTCCCATTAAGCACACTGCAACTAGTAAAAATGTGGAGACCCAGTCATGAACACTTTGTGGGGTTAGATTCCTTATCTCACAGGAGCAGATATACAACCTTGAATTCCAGCTCTGGTTATGACCAGATGCAGACACCTGTAAGATAGCCATTTATTACTGGCTGGAGATGCCAGCCTTTATGAGTCCAGAGATTTGCATGTTGCAGAGTCACTAGAAGCAACACATTGGGATTATGCATGTGGGCAGATACCCGTGGCTGTTTTAGAATGCAAAGGGCAGCACAGATGAGCTTAAGATTTACAGTTGCAGAGCAGATCATAAAAAATTTGTTGTAAATAGCCAAGATATTTTATTTTTCTGTAATATCTGTTTAGTCTAACTCTTCATTTATCTTCCTTTTACAACTTCCTACAGAGGTTAGCTGAGCATCCCATTAGCGTTAGACAAAAAAACACAACTTTTTAGCACCCCTGAGAAGTGAAGCACTATAATTATTTCCTTCTGTTAACAACACAAAAATATTAAGGAGCAGATTGTTATCTGACATAAATCATCATTTACCCATTTTCATCTCATGGGTCAGCCCCAGGCAATGAAACATAATCACACAGATGAAAACTGTGGCAAAGCTGGAACCTGAAAATATCTAGTCTTCTCTGAATGATATAATACAAGCATATGGTATTTAACACACATTTAGGTCTGTCTGTGAAATTAGTAATATATGGTAAGATGTATATCAGCTAGTAACTGCAAGTATTCTTTTAGATCATTTCAAGGGATATGGCAGTGTAAATTCATTAGCTTTCACCCAGGAACAGGAGCTTAAACTAGCTGAAGTCTTGCCTCTCCGAGGGGAATATGAAAAATAAAAGCAGTTTCATTAAGAAGACAGTGTAGGATGCATGTAAATATGCATGGCATCCAGCTTCTGGGGGTTTCTTTCTTTTGACACACAAACAGGCAAGGAAAAGTCTAAAGCTTACAGAGTGCAAATTACATTCCTTAAAGCCACTTCTTTCATTTATTTATTTTACATTTAATGTCTTGCTGTAAGTCAGTTTATATGAGCAAATTAGCTATAACAGCATAACATAATGATAAGTGGGCCAAGAGTCTGATGGCTAGATCTAACCAATTATGAAGGTTCAGGGCATGAGCTGCTCTCACCCAGTCATTCACTGCTAAATTTCAGTACTGGCACAGTTTTGAGCCCAGTTAACACACGTTCCTCTAAGAGGTGTCTGGGCAGAGTAGAGGAGGTAGTCAGACCACCAGGCACTTCCAGTAAGCAGTATGGGATCCTGTTCTGGAGGAGAAGCTGGGCTCTGTGGACAGGAGCTGTGCCATGACAGTTGGTAAAGGCACTACTAAGTATTCTGTGGCCTGTTTTACTTATTATTATAGATGTAGTTAATTCAGACATGGATGGACATGTGAACTGAGTCCAGTGAGCCAACCATCTCAAAGGGATCAGTAGCAGTACCTGATGTCATGTGAACAGAGTTTACAATAAAACTATTGAAGAATGGCAAAATTATTACACATCTAAGCACACAAACTGCCTGGCATATTTGATAATGATCCTACTCACCAGCATTATCCTGCTGTTTGGTGTTTTTGATGTACGCAGAAAATTTGGAAAAGATATCAATTCCAGCAGTGTTTGATTCCCGGTGCTTGGCAGCCAGCTTGGGGTACCTAAAAAGGGAGAAGCAGTGTGGAGAATGACATCTTGTTACCAGCAACATAGTGCTGATTACAAATACAATTTGCAAGAAGAAATTAAAAAGCCCTGTACTTAACACTGTCATTTACCTCGAAACAACAGCTTGGCCAGTCCCTCTTAATAATAACTGTGTCTGTCAAGGCAGGCGTTTGCATAGTTACAGAGCGATGGTTTTATGACAAAGCTAATTGCACTGGTGCTTTATGTTACCACAATCCAAGATACAGTGGCCTTAAATCAGAAGCATAAATTTCCAGAAAGGTGCAGGCGAGTTTGGCAGCCAGCTCTCTCCATTATGAATGTCAGTCACATCTAATTCCTTATACTGAAAATGTACTCCAGAATGTAATAGCGAGGCGTATTAGTATTACCCAGGTGAAGGAACATAAAGTTTTCAGTCCCTGAATTGTTCTTTATAGACATCTGGCACAAAGGAATACATCTATTTGAAAGACCAACACAAACAAACGACTCCTACTGCCTTCACTGGTCTTGGAACAGAGTATAGAAAATTTAAATATCTGATCTCTTGCCTCAGGACTAGCCTATAGCTGCTGATTCACTTGGAGGTAAAACACCCTGCAAGGAAACAAGCCAATTTTCATTGATTCATAGATTTGAAAGTCCAGACCACAAGCCAACAATTCCCTTCCCTCTCCCCCCATTATCCTTGTATGAAGTCCAAAATGTTGGACTAACTAAGGTGTATCTGGTATATCTAAATCTTTCTTTGGGAGCTTGTTCCCATGGTTAATCATTCATACAGAACAAAATTGTGCCTTCCTTGTAATCGGAATTAGTCTGGTTATAACTTCCAGTCATGGGCTCTTGTCACTTCTTGACTAGAATAACGAGCACTTTTCTGTTTCCAGAGCCTCTCGTACTCCGTAATCAGTTCTCCTTCCAATCTTTCTAATACACCATACAGCTCAGAAACCTTCAGGTTTTCACTGTAAAATGCTTTTCCTGGCACAGATAATTTTGTGTGGCAATTCTCGGCATCTATTCCAAGTTATTTTTAGCTTTGTGAAATGTGGACACCAGACCCCTACAAAATTTTTGTAGCATTGGTCTCCTTAATTCTGCATACAAGGGCATCCTGAAATGTGTACAGAGAAAACATTCTGCAGTTATTAGTCATACAAGCAACCTTCACACATGGAAGTCATCTCACTGAAGCCAGTAAGTTTCATAAATAAATATTACTCCTGTAAGTAAAGATTGTAGGATGGAGTGCTTTTTAGGAACTCCTCTTAGGACATCTTTCATTCCTAGGAAATGGAATATTGACTGAAAGAAAAATCGCAAGTTCTTACTTTGGAGGTGCGAGAGTCTCTTCCAAGAATTCCTCAATCTTGTTAACATCTGTCTTGACTTCTCCATTAAAAGTCAAGAAAGGTGGGTGGGTCCCAGGAGCCAGATTGTGTAGGTCAGCTGGCTTTCTGCAGAGACAGAAAAAGTCATGAAATCACTAATCTTTATGGCCAAGTATTTGCACAGATATTTATAGATCCTAAAAAATCAGTTTGCCCTTCTGGTTTTTGCTGTTTTGTTTGGTTTTTTTTAAATCCAGTTTGTGGTTAGAAGACTTTGAAACTACCCCAAGTGCCCTGTTTAATATAAAAACATTCCATGAATGAAAAAAAAACCCCAACAACCCAACCTGAATCCCAATTATTTTATTGCGTACCACAGACTCTCTAGGCTAGATACCAATCTGATTGAACCTGGGAAGGCCTTTCTATAGGGAAAACACTGGATCATATAACTATTTTCAATTAAACAGAATGATTTGTACCTTTTCAGGTCAACAGTGGTGACGTTGAACACAACTCCTTTGAGCCAGAGGATCATGAAGAGACGCTGGGAGAACGGGCAGTTCCCAATGCTTTCTCCATCTATTCCAGCCTGAGGGATGGAAAGAGAAGAAAAATAGATTTCAGACTTGTTAATCACTTACCTCCCTCAAGATGGAAAATTGGATGTTGAAAGAAAAATAACCACTTTAAAAATAACCATCAGTGCCTGCTATTTAATATAGTTTATCATCCGCACAAAAATGGAGTTACTCCAGGATTTGGCCATCATCAGAATCTTGAGAAAGTTGCCTCAAGTTTCTTTTGAGGGCAGCTCTGGGTAAAGGAGATGTGTCCCTTGCTGATGGCAAGCAGTATCCAGGAGACTATATTCTCTGAATTACTCACATCCCTACAGGACTGCCCACCTCATGGACATGCTAGAAAATTCAGGACAGGTTTTCTGCTCTGTTTAATACTGTGGACTGCAGCTTATATCAGCTCAAGGTCTGTTTCACTGTTTCACTGTATTATGGCCCAAAATGTGGACTTTTAGATTTAAATTTAAACCCAAGCACTCTGGACATTCACTCATTCTTGTTCATATCAGTAAAGCAACAGCTTCAGACACAACCAACCAGATCTAGACAAAATCTCCATCTGAATCCTTCCAAGGTTCAAAGCAGATTTCAGCTGCCACATTCAGTCTGTTCCTATCTCTAGTATCTAATGAGTTGCCTACAAACCACTACAAAACAATAAAAAACTGCTAGTGTTAGCATTGAGGAAACAGCCTATTTTTTCCTCTGAAAATTTATGGTCCTTAGCCATGCAAATCCTGACTTTGAGCCATGGAGGGATACAAATAACACTAGCTGAACTGAGCCAGAGCTGCGTCCAAGGACAACATCCTTCTACAATAATTATGCTTGTGGCCAAAGCTTTCAGGACGATAATGGTTTTGATAGATTTCCATTTTAATTTGTGGTACCATTGTGTTTAAAAGATTCTTTTAATCCCGGTGAAGCAACCAACCTTCCGTTGTTGAACCACACGGGTTGCATAACTGTATTTTATGCACACTGTGTGTGTCTGAAAACGGCTGATGAAAGAGCTAAGTAAATAGATGCCCTTTTCCTTTGGAGAAAATATTATATTACTCTGCTTGCTCTCATAAACTTTATCTTGTTAATATTCAAGCTGTGAGGTAGCATTTGTCTGTCTTAAGGAGGGAATCATTTCTAATTATTGCAGTTCTGTGAAACATTCACAGCACAAAGAGAAGCACTTTGAGATGTGTCCAGTTGCTACAGATTCAGGCCTTGCATCTGAAATGTTTAGCTGAGAGATTTTCTGGTTGGAGTTGGGAATCTTTCTCATGTCTTGAACATAGCTCGTGATGATTCTGGGTTTAAAAACAAATTCCACAACTCCTATCCACCAAAACACAGAGAGACTGTGCAATCAAGGCTTGGAGACAATCCGCTGCGAAGTTCAGGGATATGCAAAGAGTTTTTCTCTGAGTTAAGGTTGGTTTTGAGCACACAGATTCTAGGGGTATTTGGATATGGGGGTACAGTTTGGCTGTATTTTTACCTGGAATTATGGATCTGCAGTATGCCTTGCACATGGCACATGCAAGAATCAGCAAACAATGGGGTGAAAGAGTGGTATGGTATGAGGATGAGCAAAAGAAGATGCACTTTCCCATCTGCCTGAGGTGTGATTAGCGTAGTTCTGCAAATTTTCACTAGTTAGTTAGCTCTGATCTTCTAATCTCATGGCAAAACAACGACAGTGTTACAATGGGAATATCAGGCAAAACTGTATTGCATGAAGTAATTACTGCAAAGTCATATTCTTTGATTTGACTTGTTAAACCATTGCCAGGAACTTTTAACTTCTTACCCTTCCTGAAAAGAGGCAAATGCTATAGGAGAAAACAGCAATATGACACCAAATTTCTCTTTGGCTTTTTCACCCTCTCAAATCATAATCATATCCTTCATAATGGAGTTGGCTAAGTGAGCCTAAACAATATATTACAAACCTAAAATTTGAAGAAGAACAGCTCAACGACTGAATTAGAGGGTTAAAGACTGCAGACCAAAGGGATGATTTTCATCTTACATTCTCTGGATATACTTTGGCTTGTAAATTCACTGATTCCAATTCATTCTTCACCTGATTCTCTTCAGAGTGCAAAACTCTGATTTGCCAAGTCCTTCAAACACCTTGAGAGCAAAGAGGTCATGTCTCACAATAACATGCAAAGCTCTGGCCTTCCTTGCAGGTCTCCATCCTTCGTTGAGGTGATCTCCTGCCTGTCCTCATCACCTACTTCTTGTGCTGCAAGTAACATCTTTTTTCAGGAAAGATACTTAGAGAGACCATTTCACTGCTCTCTCCAATTATATATTCTCATACAAAGGTTAAGGGTTACCCAGATCTGCATCTTCTTACCCTTTCTATATCCTGCAAGGCAATAGTGAAAAACCCTCTCAATACCAGAGAGGACGAAAGGGGCAACAGAGCAGCTGCATGGCAAGGAAGAAACAGGAGTGATGGGTCATGTGAGGCTAAGGGATGCAGAAGTCATTGGGGACAGGAGAAAGATGTGAAGTCTGGAAGAAATAAGATTTACTTGGATATCAAAACCAAAATTAATTGTGCAGGTCAAATGAGGCTTCCAACAGCCAAAATGGTCAAAATATCTTCCCAATACTTCCAAAGGAGTGGGAAACATTAATTGCTAGAGACATATTGAGAATAGACAGAGGAAATTCCAGAAATGAAAGATAAACTAAAGAAAAAGCACGGTATGATCTCTGTTCAAAGCTCCTGGATCTGGAAGCCAGGCTCATGATTTGGGTGGAGTCTGACTCATGGTTTTTGATCTCATGTGACTGGCATAACTGAAAATGCTACCACAAATCACAAGGCAAACTGGTGACAGAGGAGGGAACAGAATCAAAATCTCCCCAGCAACACAAATTACCCATTAAATTCAGCTCTTTTTCTGCAGATATTATAGGCGAGGCTCTGTTGGTTTTGTGAATTCTTTCTCATTGCTTCTAAGAGCAGTCAGTAATTCAACGTTCAGCACACAGAAAGAGTAAAACCTTAGTAGGTAATAACTTCAAAGACTTTATCAGAGAGTCTCGAGACCCCTGTGAAGTCTATTAACTACCAGGAGGAGACGAGGAAGAAAAGAGAACTTCCCAGCCTTATTCACTCTTAGCTTCAAAGAAAAACAGCTTGCTTAAAGCACCCCACTAATGCCTAAATACAAGCTTATTATGTATCTGTCCAAGGTTAAGGGCTCAGAATGCAGGAATTAAATAATACCTTCATCAAGATCAAGAAATCAAACAGTGGATGGAAAGAAAAGAACAAAAAATTGACAAGTTAGAGAAACACCATTTATCCCTGCTGTTATTCACAAATGAGCGCAAAAGCTTTTTCACATAGCTTCCCTGAAGCACAGCAAAAATGATCAACTACATCTAAAAAGGAGCAAGTTGATGATATATGCATTCTCCCTGCCAGAAACACCAAATATTTCTGATTTAATGTTTGCAACTAGGCATAAGCTTGAGGTTTTGTAGGCAGTAGGATTAAGGACATAGCTTTTAAAGCGCACTGTAAGTCCTAAAGCTGCGAAAGAGTTTCAGAGCTGCCTTTTCCCTACAGAGAAGGACTTCATCTGAAAAGGCAAATCCCCAGAGTGACTGTGGAAAAGTAATCCAGATTCAAGTATCTGCTAGGTGAGATTCTGGTTAATGCTCATCCCACTGAAATTTAACTGAGATGCCTAAGGGCAAGGCCAACATGCACATCCAAAAGATTGATCCGGTCACCTTTCACTTTGACTGAAACCAATCAGTGCCTGAATTCAGGTGTGATGAATGTGGACCTCAGCAATAGAATAGCCTGGAGTTTGTGGAGGCAGAATTTCTAGAGAATAAATGTTCTCCATCTTGGAAACATCAGTTTCTGCTCCCATTGCTTCTCACAAGCTTACTTGCATTGGTTCACCTACTAAAAAGAATAAAAATCCTTTTCTACTTCTCCAGCCGTTTAGATACTTCACACCAATTGATGCAAGGTCCTGCCCTGGAACTCCGTATAATCACATCAGGAAACCTTCACCATCATACCAGCTGCTTGTTTCTATCTGAGTAATGGCAAGAATGAACAAGATGTTCTCCTTTATTATTTATGAGGTACTCCTCCTTAAATACTTCAGCGATTTTTAATGAATTAATTAAACTTCAAAGATATTTGTGTGCACAACTGGGGATGTACGGACACATTACCAAGGAACACAACTAAGTAGTGGGGGAGGAAGTCTTGGTGATATTATGAGTGTGTGCCAAGTATTTTTGTAAAGTAGAGGTAGTATCGAGAGCATCCAACCATTGCACAGCACAGCTGAATGACATGAACAGGGAGCTCTTCTCAAGTTCAAGCTAATACTTTGCTATAAATGAAATAACTGGAATAAGCTTCTTCACTTGTTCCAAAAATACACCAACACAGTGACTGCAATGCACACAGACAACTCTATATTATTTTGACTAACCTTAATGGGGGTGGAGAGGAGAGGAAGGGTAGGAAAGCAAGTTTCATTTCCAGTTATTCCCAAAATACAGCAGCTTTAAAGAAATATACTGTCATTAATAACGACTAAGCACCTAGCTTAAAAAAAGGCAGCCCTGGAAGAGCTGCATGTCAGAAAGCACTGTGTTTTCTCCAGGAAAATAATGTATCTGGGTTTACCCATTCTCCTCCTCCTTTCCTTTTTCACTGCGTTGAAGCTACTCTGCACAATAGTCCAGTGCTCTCTGAGACTCTGGGGTGAAGCAGGGAGACATTTTTGATGACACCAAAGCACATTTCTTGTTCAAAAGGATTTTAACAAGTTAGCAAAAGTAGGCAGGCAAATTTACCTCAGTTTCCCAGTAAGGATTAAGGAAGGATTTGATTTTATCATCCCTATGATCAAAATCTAGACTCACATTACACATGGTCACACCCTCTCTGTTTTAAAATTGGGAAAGCGCCTGCCTTTTGACACTTACTCTCCTTACGCTCAGAACCCAAAGGGGAAGTGAAAATCCTATTCGAAACCCAGAGCAGGCCAGGAAATATCCTATTTATTGTGCCATTAAAAAAAAAAAATCTGTCTTAGTAATTATACCACACACACAATAGCACAAATCTCCATTGTAGGGGAAAATCATTGGCTGAAACATGAGATCAGACTTGCCAAGGTATTGCTTTAGTAAGGATCATTTTCTTTTCCAGTTTCTCGGCTCTTTCACAACTTCTCATCCAAATGTAAAAGCCAGTAAGCTATTTGGAGTGCCACCAACAGAGAGGCAAGCTAAGAAGTGTATATTCATAGAGCAGCGCTGGTAGGTCTCAAGTAAGAAGTAAATCTTGCAGCACAAGTCCTGTGTATCACAGGCCACTCTTGTTGACTATGGCTCCAGTTCAGGAAAGCATTTAAGCATGTGCTGAAATACATCCAAATTCAGAGGAAGTATATGTTTGACTTTAAGCATGTTCTTAAATCCTGATGATTTCAATGGGACTTAAGTACATACTTAAGTACTTTCCTGAATAAGGGCCTATAACAACAATAATAAATTTGCTGCGCAGCATTTTAACTTTGTCGGACTTTCCCTGAGATTTCATTTTGCTGGGAGAACCTCTGAGCAGCAGCCTTCCAAGGGAGGGCAAGATAGAGCAGAACTATATTCCTAAGCACACACACATGGAAATGGACCATGTGCATACATGTCAAATAAAAATAGAGCATTTGCTAAAAAGACTGTCAGGGTAGTAACAAAATAAAAAGGAAGTGGTGAAATTCTGTAGCCAGCTCTCCAAAAGCCAGCCAAAATGTTGTCCAAGTCTGGCATACATACAGACATATATTATAGATGCACATAAGCTTAACACGGTCTGCACTGCCAGCCAATTTGAAGGGAGCTGGCTTGAAACCCTCGGTTCAAACTGATTAAGCAGCACATCAGTAGAGTTAAGGACCTTCGAGGAGCTGTCATTGTACTTCTCAGATCTCTGCAGGTTTGGGAGAGATGTATTTGTATCCTTGAGACATTCAGGATTTCCAGGAGATGGAATTGCAGCTTGGAGACCCCATAGGCATCAGTAGTTAAGACATGACAAGTATTTTCATCAGGTTTGGGAAAATCATTATTTTCCAATTTTTTATATTCACACAAATGGCAGCTTGGCAGGAAGCGATCTGTCATAAAGGTCGGCTTCTTCCTAGGGATCCTTTCATGATGGCTTGTGAAGTTCACAGTTAAAGATCCATTGACCCAAGCTGGTCTATAGGCCTGGTGCAGAGCAGATTCATCAGCTGAGTTCCTGGTACCAGAGCAGCTACATACACAGTGATCAACCTGTCTAAATAAGTCTTGGTTTTCCTCAAGGGTTTTGTCAGAGCCACTGGCTACTGCACATGTGCCACGTTAAATATGTTTTGCTTTGAAATAAACTTTGTGAACTTCCATCAGTCATGTGCAGTTTGGATTTGGAAAATTACAGACTAGACACAGGTAAACAATCTCATCACATGAAAATGATTCATGCTATTCCATCACCTATTTTCTATAAAGAACTAAAGGCACGTGACTTGACAAATATCAACAGAGTAGAAAAGCACAGACTGGTTCAACACCCAAACCAAGAAATGATTTTGTTCCCATTAATATTTGCAGATCTCTTGCTTATCATTGCATGTGTTCAAAGTAATGAGAAATTGATAGTAGATAACTAAAGGAAGTGGGAACTGTAATGAAACTTCCTACACCAAAATATATACATATCTGTCTATCTACTTATCTATCTATCTATCTATATGAATTAAGGCTGGCACAAACGTGGTTTTTTTTTCTAGGAGACCATGTTCCAGCATGCTCTGCTGTGAGGAATTTCTGCATACCAAGTCTGATTTTCACATGGTGATGTGTAAGGGAAAAGCCCCCAAAAGAGTGAGAGTCATCAGCAGTACTGTAGTGACAAACCACATACAGCACATCTTTAATGTATATTATTTTAATGTCAGCAAAATACTGGCTAAAGGATGGGTGGTAAATGCAGGCTGACATTTTCAAAGTGGCTAGCAGTTTTAGATCCTATGAGACAGTTTGAAGTCAGGTGACTTCTCACACGAATCGACTCTCAACACTTGGAATATTAGGCCATGAGCCACCTAGAAGGAATAGCTTCTCCTTTGGAAGAATATTCTTTGGAGGAGCACACTTGTGATTTGTCAAATACCTGGTGGAGATGCGCAATAGTTTTGGCCATACCACCTTGGAAATAGCCCAGAGTCCTGATCTGTGGCTATCCCCTGCAGCCCAGCTGGAGTATGGGCAAGGTGCTGGGACCATGCAAAGCCAGAAGACCACAGGGTTCCAACCCCAATGTGCAGCTCAGCCAGGGCTCCTGGCTGCCCATGGCCCACCCACCAGCCAAAATTTCCTGTGAAAATTACTGACCCTCTTTCAGCTTCCCTCCTTGCAGAGAACCCTCAGATTCTCTTCAATAACACTGTGAAGGTTTCAAAATGTGGGGCTTAGACCGAGCAAAACCTTGAAATTCTTCAAAACCCATAACTGCCATTCTAATCACAGCTCT